>JAOUZG010019115.1:2812671-2837030 GCA_026289955.1 Argiope argentata
TTAAATACTTAATCATACCGTCAACTGCTCTACATTTACTGATCTGTTTATCCTTTGGTGTAGTTTAGTTTAACAAATTAATGAAACATGATATAAATTTTTTCATTAAAAATTGTAAATATAAATTAAATACTGAATCATACTATCAACTATTCTACATTTACTGATCTGTATATCCATTGGTTTAGTTTAGTTTGCCAAATTAATGAAGCATAATAGGAATTTTTTTCATTAAAAATTGTTAATATAAATTAAATACTGAATCATACCGTCAACTGCTCTGTATATCCGTCGGTTTAGATTAGTTTGTCAAATTAATGAAGCATAATAAGAATTTTTTCATTAAAAATTGTAAATATAAATTAAATACTGAACCCTACCGTCAACTGCTCTACATTTACTGATCTGTATATCCATTGGTTTAGTTAAGTTTTATTAACGTCCCATAGTAAAACTACACAAGGGCTTTTTTAGGATTCACCTTCTAATTCTGAACTGTGGCCAGATGACGATGATGATAACAGATCTGGGATCCCCTTCTCTACACCACACGAATGGGAGGAGTTTGGTTTGACGGATTTAAAGACGGTTCTTAGGTCTCGAATCTGAGCCCTACGGCTCACGAGGTGAAAACTTTTCACCAGGCCCTGCATGTCTGTATCTGCCGATGTGGAAACGTGATAAACTAGAAATATCAGTGTCCAGCATAAATAAAACATAGTTTGCCATCTTATAAAAAATGCTTATATGCAATAGATTTTAACACAATTGGTCATACAATATACATCCAAAATACATAGCTATTTAATAACGAAAAGCAAAACAGTCCATCTTTATATTTTGTGCACGAAGAAATCGGACAAAAGAAGACTTCAGTCATTATAACTGCTTATAAATTTATCCGTGAATTATAATTGTATTAACATCCATATATAAAGATATTTATTGAATTATTCATATTTGTGGAGCAATATGAACTATCAATAATTTTTAGACTCATAAAAGTCGTTCAAATTCATTATTTAACGTTCTGACAATAAAAGTATTTAATTTCATTCATCATGACTCAATCTGAAATCGTAGAGATGTATCACCTTCTTTTTAAAGACTAAAATTTCTCAGCAACAAATTGTCCTCCACTCTACTGACAGCTATTAAAATATTGAAAGCGATTTTAAATCTTCTACGAATGTAATGTTAATACTTCAAATATAGCGATTTTTATATTTGTCAGAGTTTTATGACACATTATTCATTAAGTTGATTCTAATGAGTCAAAGAGGGCCTATATTGAATTTCTAATTGCGAATCATAAATATTGGTAAATATTTCAACTTCATTTTGAAGACAGAAAGATTTCAGTATCAAATTGTTATCAAACTTTACCGGCAGTTATTATTAAAATACTGACATTGACGTATCTACTCAGCTAATATTAATATTTCGCATACAAACTTAACATTTCAAGTATAGCAATTTATCTCTTTATTTTGATTTCATTGCACATGATTAATTACGTTGATCTGCCATTGTTGTTTTTTATGGCACTTGTCATGGGCAAGCTCGTTGAGGTAGTCAGCAGTTTAAGCCTAATCAGCGACTGTTGTTTTGTAGTAGCGCCAACTAGGACCAAGAGTACTTTTACTACTCACTCATGACATTTGCTTGCAGAGACCCTTTTTTACAGAGCAGAGGAGGGGCAATTTCACACACTTCACAAATAGAACACAGAAGAACAACCATACCCAAACCGGGGTTCGAAATCGAGACGCCCTGATCACAGAGAAGACACGCTACCTCTATGGCAGGACATACGGCAAGTTTAAACTACTGTCACAAAAAGAAAATATATTGAATTTTTACTTACTAATCATTGATTAATGTTTAAGTCATTAATAAATGACTTAAATATTAATAGATGACTTCAATCCTTAATAAATGACTTAAATATTATTAGAATATTTCAAGTCCTTAATAAATGAGTTAAATATTAATAGATGACTTCAATCCTTAATAAATGACTTAAATATTATTAGAATATTTCAGTCCTTAATAAATGAGTTAAATATTAATCGAAGACTTCAGTCCTTAATAAATGACTAAAATATTAATAAATGACTTAAGCTTAATAAATGACTTAAGTATTAATAGATGACTTAAGCTTAATAAATGACTTAAATAATAATGGATGACTTAAGTGCTTAATAAATGACTTAAATATTAATACATGACTTAAGTTCTTAATTAATGACTTAAATATTACTGGATGACTTAAGTGTTTAATAAATGACTTAAATATTAATAGATGATTTCAGTCCTTAATTAATGAGTTAAATATTAATAAAGATCACTTATCATCACATTTTGTATTCAAATTTGCTCTCTTCTTTTTTTCAAATATTTTCATATTTGTAAAATTTTAAATATTTTCCAATTTTTTTCTCAGAAACCATACTAATTGCGATAGTTTACACAACTATTTAAATAGATACTCGTCAGTTTTGATGCATATTGTATTCTGTTTGTCATAGAGCCATCCTCCCCCAATTCTTTGCAACTTTTTCTGTAAAATTAGCAGATTAACGTATTTTGCACAAATTATAATTCATAACGTTTTAATAAAACTATAGTAACTATTACAATAAATAAACTGGTCATAAGTATTTGAAACTCTATCATGGACTACTGTAATACAACTATAAAATTTATTACATCATTTATGCATTTATGTTCTTATAAACTGTGAGCATTGTAAGATGAAAATGATGCAGTGATGGAAAAAAAAACAAATATGGAATATCAATGCCATTTCATGAATGTTCTTTTGTTTTGAAAGCTATCATTGATTATTGGATAATAATTTATGTGTTCTCATAAAAATGAAGCAACCTCAGTCCGATATCTGGAATTCATTTTCAGGACAGCGGAGGTGGTAAAAAGGGATGTGCTCGAAGAAAGGAAAAATCAATACCCAAAATCCCCGAGCCCCCGAAAACTTGCCAAAAGTTTTCAAAACTCGATTTTCCGATAGTTTATTTACTTTTTTCTTCTCTAGAAATAGTTGGCTGTGTATGAAAGGTTAAATCCAGATTCTGAATCTGTAGGTGCCAATTTTCAAATGAAGAATAGAATGGGAAAAAAAGGAAATAAACATCGCTGGTCTGCTGTATTTCCTGGGGAAGTGCAACTTGTTTGAGGTTTTTGTCAAACGTTTTGAAGAAGTTTGATCAGATCAACTGAAAATTTATTCGGAGGAAAAATTCTTGACAATGAATTTTCGTCGGGTGTCGATACAGTTCTTTGATCGATAAGAATTTCATTCAGAGGTTTTTTTTTTTTGAATTGCTATTGAGTTTGGGACAAGTTTTTGGGACGCTCTCAGTTAGAGTTTAAAAATTTTAAATTGATTCAGAACCAATGGTTTGCATGATTGGAAGAAAATACTGAAATGATTTTCTAGGTGAATCTTTGAATTCGAGGAATAAACTTTAAATTCTAATTTTTGATAAAAAGAAAGAGTTAGATAAATATTTTCATTCTACCAACAAATTTTTGTCTGGAATAATCATGACTTCCAGATTACTGGTTTTCGATTTTCATAATGGATGCAAGCTAAGCAAAATATGATAGATATTTTGTCGTATTAATAGATTTACTATGATAATTAAAAACTTTAATTATTAAAATTTCGCTATATTAACAAATATTTAAAAAATGTGTAGCTAATTCAAAAAAACCAATACTTTACCTAGATTATTATTACTTTCGAGTATAATATTTGGACAATATATTTCCCTGTGAAGATTTATTGTAATCTTTGTTTCATGGGGATATTTTTTGTTTTTTATGTATATATATATATATATATATATATATATATATATCATTAACGCCTTTTCTTTGAAATTTCAATTGCTCATAATGAAGGGTAATTAAAATATTCTGATAATTAATGCCACGAAAAATCATTCAAGAAGAAAACTATTCTGCCAAATAAAAACGTATTACACATTTTTAAGACCTTTATGCTACCGAACGATATGCAAATAATAAACCAACTCTTGCTAATAAGACAACGCGCTATAATAATGCAACAAATTTTAATTAATGGTATTAAAAATTCAAAATATCTTTTAATTTTGGTTTTTTATTTGTAAATGCGCACTCAATTGGTAAGCTATATAATTTTTTCGATTTTTAAAGATTTATTGGTAACGTTTAAAATATGATATTCAGCATCATTTGCTTAACAATCTCAGATTTATTATTCTGTGACCCCGAGTCATACTCGCGGAAATCTGAATCATTAAAAGAGGCACCCCAATTGAGGCTCGAACTTGGATTTCTGAACGTTCAAATATTATCGTGATTGAAAAATATGTAGAGGGAAAATTTATCCTTAATAATATCTCTTTATCTTTTCCTGCCATTTTAACGATTGTGGGTATGTTCAGTACGAATAACTTGAAAAATATTTTAAGATGTGTAAAGTCTGAATTTTAACAAAAACTAGATTTAGAACATACAAAAGAAGCAAAAATATATCGGTTAAAAGTCATAAACAAATAAAAAAAAGGGAAGAAAAACTTTTTTGGGGCTAAAAAAATAAAACTAACGATGTTTTTTTTTTGTTTATTTCAGAATTTCAGAGATATAAAAGAAATATTTTACTTTATTCTCCAAGAAGGATAAAAGTTATATTCCTAAACAATCTTTAAAAACTGGGGATAATTTAATAAATAACATAGAAGTTTAATTTATTTTCGCATTGAAAGACGTTAAAATAACTTTAATTATTTTTTAATGCATGGTCTATTCCGTATTTTAGTGACTAAAAAAATATTGAGATATTAATTAATCGAAGTTAATACCAATGTATAAATTTTAATTTTAATTTTTCAGGTTTTAAAGCGTTTTGTTAAAAATCCTGAATTTAATTATTTAATCTGTCATTAATCATGATAATTAATTATTTAATCTATTTAAATCTGTTAAAAAAGGAAATAAAATGCCTATTAATCAAATATAAAAATGATTTTTTTTGTATCCGACTTCAAAATACAAATGTATACATTTTAATTTTAATTTTTCATGTTTTTAAAGAGTTTTATTAAAAATTATGAATTTAAAATAAAAAAAATATTTAAATCTGTTAAAAATGAAATAAAATGGCTATTAATCAAATATAAAAATTAATTTTTTTTAAATCTGACTTCAAAAAAATGAAGATGGGAAAGTTCAAAAGGAAAGAAAATTTTCAAAGATTAATTATTTTAAGTATAAAATATGTATTGTCTCACATAAAACTGACGTTTTAACACAATTAAAAAAATTCTTCAATTCTAAGATATTTTCAGGACAGATAAGTATATCGTGAATTTCAAAGTTAAATATTTTTTTAAGAAATATCCATCAATTTTCATTAGTATTCTTTTAACTTGACAAACAATTTTCTTTCAACACAAAAAATACAAAACAAAAACTATACAAAAAATAATAATTTTTAGTTCGTCAAAGCATGACCTTTTATCGATACAAAAAAAGGCTTACAAAAGCCTATACCATCATTAGAAAATAATTTCCACCAGTAACGACTGTCATCATCGCCGTCATTTCTGTCTGTTTTTTTCCATTTATGTAAAATAATCACGTACATTTCCGAATGTGACAGAGTTTACCGAGTTCTCTAAATGAGTGTCATTCGCGTATTATCAAACCATCTTCTTGTTTTTGACACGAACATTTTCTTCGCCATTTTTTTCTTCTTTCCACACGTCATTTCGGTAATGGTTAGTACAGAACAAGAACTCAGAAATTTTAGTAAAATGGATATTAGTGATGTATGAAATCGATGCACCCATCATTATCGAGATGATTTTCATCTGCGCTTCTTTTATTACAGCAGGTGTAATGAGTGTGTCGTGAGTTTCCTCTTCTCGTTACACTTTGATCTTAATTAAGAGCAAATATTTATATCGGATATTTATGTATTTACAGCATTTGTGTTCGATAAATATATTAAATTCAATAAAATTAATTATTCAATAAAAAATTTAAAATATTATATTGTAAGATAATTAAAATATAATTTGACATTATTATTCTGAAAAAAAAATTGAAAAAGACTAATTTAATCTCACTATCAGGGAGACATTTATTTCTGCATAATTATTGAATTTCGTTAGTTCAACATTTATGAGGACCGGGATGGCCTGGTTGGTAGAGAGTTGGACTCATACTTCTTAGGTAACGAGTTCAAAACTTACCGGCCAAAATATTCCCCGAGTGTGTGGCGACTGGCACTCGTTAAATCTGTTCATGATCGCAAAGTCCTACATGTCGAGAGTAATATCACTAGGATTACTGGGTCTGAGGTGATTGTTCTCTGTTCCAGGTCTAAATTACGATCTGAGATGTATGAATGAATTTGCATGAATATAGTCCTCCCCCCAAAAGACCTGTGACATGTATGTAGCTAAGTCGTACTCTTGGCCCTAGATGGTGCTACTTGTAAGACAAAGAGACGCATTTCTTAGGCTTAAAAATCTGCTGATTGTATCAGCGGAGGTTTGTCCACGGCAAGTGTCATTAGTCACAACAACAACATTATTTATGAAGATAGAAAATTAATTCTTTTGTTATAACATTTCCTTATTTGGTCTTCTTTTCATATTTTGCATATGTGCATGTTCTCAATGAAGATGTATCATTTCATTATTTTCGGATTTTAATAATCATTTGATTGATGAATATGAGGAAATGTCAATTTCAATCGAGAAGCGCCACCTGGTGATGAGCCTGTAATTGGGTATCTAGTTTCGGAACTTTACTAAAAAATTATGGTATAAGATTTAAATTCATAATATTTCTCTTGAAATTTCTGATTACATTTGTGAAGTAATCGGTAACACCGCGTGAAAACGTTATCTTCAGCTATGTAAAAACGTTATAATGTATTTTTTGGCGTTTAAAAAAAGACCGTAAACATTTCATCTTTTTGAATAGAGAAAAAATCGTTTTAGCAATAAAAAAATCTTAAGCGCTGTTTCATATTTGTACAAAAAATAAAATACGTTTTGTTTTAAATTATTTCAATTCCCTATTTTTTTACTATTCACTAGCCTTTACCCGCGACTTTGTAAGCATGGAAAACCATGCAACTAACTTAATTTTAGACGTCATATCCTTCAGAGTCTTAACTCAAGTCATAATTTTCAACTTGAAGATGTTTTCTATGATAGGAGATTTCTGTACATTCCTTTAAATGTTGGTAAATAGTAACTATTACTCCACAAATGCAAGCAGTACTGTAAGTTAAAGATGGTCCAACACTGCATTGAGCAGATGGGCATTATAATTTGACCACTTATTATAAGTATTTTTTACATACATTCATCCATAATTCAATCGTTCTAGTGGAAGAAAAAAACATACAATTTTCAACTAAAACAAACTTTAAAATGATTGTATTGCTCATATCTAAAATCTTTTTTTTGGCATTATTTATTGCTCAAAATTTATAATAAGAATTTTTTGTGTTTTTGATTTTTTTATTTCCTTTTAAAGATAAACATTCTCTTGCATAGGATTATAAGCGGATTTTTCTCCATCAAATCTTTTTAAAAAGTATTTTAAAAAGAAGCTGAATTTAATCCGTTGGACTTCTTTAGTTCAAAAATATACTTTTATTTCGTAGGGAACGTCTATTTTATTAGCTTCAGTATAATTGAGTTTATTCTGAAAAAAAATATTAGAAACCTGCAAAGGCCAAAGGAGGTTTCTGATAAAATCAGATCTTTTTTCCATCTTTTGATTGGAATTTCATCAACATTAAAAAAAGAGCCCCTTTAGTATAAAATAAAAATTATAGAATTGAAGCAGCATAACTTAATTAAAAATGCTTGCGCTTTTAATTCGATAAAAAAATAAGTTTTCAAAAAGGTGTCTATTAAACTTTTATATTTTTTTCAGAAAAAAGAAATAAGTAATGAAGTACCTACAACTTATAACTTCTGCATCTGGAAAGAAGTTTCAGAAAATTACTAATGATGTCGGAACCGCATTCTTGCTAAATTATTCGAATAAAAAACCTCTTGAAATAGTTTTTTTTTTAAAAATGTATTTAATCTAATTTATTTATTTACACAAATTTAAAAAGTAAATCCTCAAATACGAATGGTTCCCTCAGTATCCTCGGAACGTTGTGGCTTAAGCTTTTCATAGGCTATTAATCTATTATTTGAATATCTTTTTTTATTTGAATAAGTTTTTTAAGTTGTTGTGGTCGTGTCCGGCTTTACAATGGAAAGTGGGGTGCAGTAGTTTCTGAGGGTATGGAGCCCAAACACCCGAGGGCAGAAGTCTAACTTCTAGCTCACACACGTCACAAACCCTTTTTACGGGGCTGACTGCATTAAGGGATTTCACTCATTCATCGACAGATTCTAGTTTAGATCTGTAATAGAGAGAGATCACCTCGGACTCAGTACCTCCCAGTGGCCTTACTTTTGACATGGAGGACTTTGTGACCACGACTTATTTAACGTGTGCCAATCAACAAACATGCGAAGAGTCTTCGGTTTGCAAGGTTCGAACTCGCAACCTAAGAAATACTAGTTCAATTCTCAACTAACCAGGCTATCCCAGCCCAGCTTTTTAAAATTTTATTAATAATTAAAAAGTAGTATATAAGGGAATATATATATTTTGCTGAATTTTATATTTACACTTACATTTCAGGGGTAAGAAATATACTTCATATGGAACTATATTCAATCATGAAAAAAATTAAATTTAACCCGGCAGGACGGGCGCGGGGTGTTTCGACACCCCACGCCCAAAAATATTCATCTGCTGTCTGTCTCTATAAACCGAAGTGGTCTGGTCCATCAGTACCTGTCTCTAAGGTCACTTTCCATTCATAGAGTCTGAAAACGGCGAATTCAGACTCCATTTTAGTCTTATAGAAGCATTTTGGGGTGTGCGGACACCCCATGCGCGCGCTCGTGTTAGTATTTTGCAGTGCGAAATCATGGCTTGTTCCAGGCAATCTGTTTAGTCTTTTCTTTGTTTGACGTATAGGCAAGAAATAAACAGACTTCAGGAGATGTCAGAGGAGATTTCGTCACATGACAAGAATATCGAAGAAGAATTAAACGATTCAGATAATGATGACATATTCAGCGATCAACAGTCTGAATTAGAAGAAGAATGCGATTCTTTAGAAGATGTTTGCGACCACACTTTATCGGAAAGTGTATAAAGAGAGTCACGGAAGATGCTATTTGTTTCAAGGAAACAAGGATATTAAATCGAAAACCATGTGTGTCAAGTGCGACAAAAATATATGTCGAGGACACTCAGAAATTGAAGCCGTATGTAATAACTACAAAAATCTTAAGTTTCAGATCCATGTACACCTCAATTATTAAGAAAATTGATTATTATCAGTATTTAAATTTACAATAATGTATAATTTTTATTATAATAAAAATTGTAAAGAAAAATCAGTAAGTGCTAAAGGGGAAATTTTCCGTTTTTCGAAATGAGACAAAAACGGTGTGAGCTTTTAATTTATTCATTAATAATTTTGAAAATTACGATAATTTAACATATTAGTTATCATTTTTCTCTCAAAAAAGTGCAATTATCATAAATTTTCTTAGGAATTCAAATCTTTAAAATGTTTCGCATTTATGCCATTTAATATGTTTGGGGTGTGCTGACACCCCATTCCCGTTCTCGTGTTACTTTTCAACGCGCCCGTCCTGCCGGGTTAATGATGATGTTTTGCCATGAAAACATAAGAACTATGTTACAATATGCAAAAGTATATCACATTCTGCACTCACGTAGTGCGCCCTCTTTCCCTGTTAATGTGTGCAACATTTCGTCATGACGGCTTTCTGGGCAGAGGAAGCGCTTCTTCCTCCTGTTCTGGGAGTCCCGGTTCGGGCATGGTTGTTCTATCTGTGAGATGTGACTGTGCCCCTCCTATAAGAAGGGGCCGTACAAGTAAATGTGGTGAGTGTGTAGCTAAGTCTTAGTCTTGACCCTAGTTGGCGCTTCTTCAAAAAAGAAGAGACGCTTCTTTCCGCTTAAATCTGCTGCTGTATAAATAGGGGGCTTGTCCAAGGCAAGTGCCATGTAACAAAAAACATCAACATTTCGTCATAGCCTGTAGTTGGGAAACCTCTTTGATATCAGATTTCTCATACTAGCTAAGTACAAATTATGTGTAACTAAAAAATTCTTTGCTAGGAAGCTAACAATACATACTTTTTTACAGAATATCTTTCTATTATCTGTCACTGTGTTTGTTGCAAAAAAAAATGTAGGTGGGATAAAATCTTCCCAATATCGACTAATGAGTAAACTTCAATTTATAGCCTTGAAATTTCAAGTAAAACCATGATTAGAATTTAGAAGAACCTTTTGGCTACTTCAGAGCGATTGCATATATTTTGAAGAAGCAGTTTTCAACCTTAATAATCAAAAACATTGTCTCGCAGAAAATTTTTCTTTTTTATCGTTTTTGGGACAATTTTATCTCGTAGCACATCCGCAAAAATTTTAAAACATTTTCTTTCCGTAGATTCAACGCCTTCAACGAATTCTTAATAATGTATAAATTTATGACCAGAGAACATCTTAAGAATCACATCTCATGTTAAGATGTAATTTCCCAGATTTAATAGATCTTAACTTCAGAAACGCTTTAAAGCTTTATAACCAAAGAGAAACATAACCTCACGTTAAGAAACAATCAGGAAAGACCATGTATTAATAATACGCTTCGAAGTTGAATTTCGTAACCTTATTTTCTTTGATGAAATGATCTCAAAACTATTTCATAATACAATAACAAAGGTTATTACAGCGGCATTTTAGGAACTAGCATGGAAATGGAATTACTCTAAACGGTAATACTTGCACTTGACAACGTAGACAGGGATTGTGCAATAGACATCCTAACATAGCCAGAGGTCATGTGGGAAACTTGATGGGATCAACATCAAAGAGCAACCCTAACTAGCGTGAAGGAACAAACTATATTTAATGACGTTGGGCCCTCGATAAGGAGCCCTCTAGAGAAAGTCATATTGATACAGAAAAAGAAAAGGAAGTACAAAAGATTTGACAAAATATCCTGAATATAAAATTTAATGACTGGAATTTTTATCAGTCCTTTGGCTTGAAGAGACATAAAATTTCTTGGCCATCTGAGTCTGTGTTCTCACTGTAGTGCACAGCCTTTGATGACGTAATTTATAGAATTTTTTCCGATGTACACTGACAAGTCGAACTTTAGTCAAATAAACGACTTGATTCACAGAAAATACGCCATTCCATACATATATTTGGTTAAGATAAAAATCAATTCGATTTGTTGAAACGTTTTTAAAGAGTTGATAGATTGTTCGTCTCTTGACGGAATTATTCCATCTCTTCTGTCATCCTAAATTATTAGTTTTTTCTTTCGTTTGTAAACGTAAACAGGGACATCAGTTACCATTGTATTTTCCATTACTAAACATTTCTTGGCCTGATATCAACATATGTTAAGCTATGCGAAAATCCATATCTTCGCCATGCATTACCAGTTATAGCTAGCCTATTTGCTTTAGTTCGTCGAATGTGCATTGTATGATCTGAAGTAAGACATTCACATTTTTTAACAGATCTATACATTTCATTCACGTTAAGTATTTAATTTACTTATACATTTCAGAGCATAGCTTACATGTCATTTACATTATACATTTCAGATCTTAGTTTACATTTCATTTACGTTAAAGATTTCAGATCTTAGTTTGCATTTAATTTACTTATACATTGCAGATAATAATTTACATTTCATTTACTTATATATTTCAGATCATAGTTTGATTCAAAATTTTAATTATTGTTATCTCACTTTTAAAACATTTTCTTTATTTTTGAAAAAAAATGCTACTGATTTGAACTTGACCGAATTTTTGGATCTTGAGGAATCAATATTTAAACGAAAGTCAGATACTTCACAGAAAAAAAATTCCCTGGTATGAATCTTTTCTTGAGAGTGACCTTGATAAATTTTTTTAGGGCAGAATAATCATTTTTTATTTCATTTAATGTATTCTTATTTAAATCCTTTCTAGTATTTAAATTTAATATTTATTTCAAATTTGGAAAAGTTCATTTGAGTTTTAGATGTTAGTTAGAACACTTTAAATGCAATACACATTCCTTTTAATTGTTTTGACATTGGAAATATTTACTTTTCAGTTCGTTACATAAAAAATTGCTTTAATTTTTTCGGTCGCTAGTGATTTAAACTTAACAAACCGTAAATTTTATTTTGAAGTATCTTTTCCGAAGATTTCCATTCACACACTTGTTCAATCGTTATATGAAAGAAAAAGAAGAAGAAAGAAAGAAAGAAAAAAAAACACAATCTGTGGAAAGATTTCCAAAATTTGCCGCCAAAGAAAACTACGTCTCCTTTCTTCAAATGAAGTTATAAAACTTTTCCACACTTTGATTGCCCCATATTCCTCTTCACGAAGAAAATATCGAAGGCGCTTTCACTGGCGATTGGCTTTACTGCAGTTTGTATCTGCCGAACGATATTTTGTTCCATTTCTGTGATTACTATCAATGCCATTTGGGGAAGATTAGCCCACAAAGATTTTACTGGCGGCCTGAAACGCACTTCAGCCGGTAAAAAAGTAAATGGAGCCATTTTATGGCTCGAATCTTCACGCGGTTTTCACATTTTGGGTAACGTTGGTGAAGCCGTAAAGCCATTTACAGGTGCGTTAAAATTCTCACCTAATTTCTTCTAAAGATAATGGACTCCTCTCCTCAGATTGGTATAAATGTGCCACGCTCTGTTTGTATTTCGGGATAAGTGTAATTGAATTTTACAAAGCTACGGAGCGTTTATGAAATATTTAAACACCATGTTGAGAAATAAATCTTAAAAGAATAGAAATCAAATTTTCCAACACCAAGTTGAGCTGGGATCCTTATGCGATAAATTTTAGTTTTAAAGGAACGATAATATATTCTTAAATTTTATTCTGAATTCTCTATTTTACTTTCTCATATATGTAGTATAGAGAAAGTATAGTAATCGTTTCAAACTTGAGTTGAAAAAGTTGAGCTGGGATCCTTATACAATAAAATTTAGTTTTAAAGAAACAATAATATATTTACTCAAATTTTATTCTGAATTCTCTTTTTTACTTTCTCATTTATGTAGTATAGAAAATGTACAGTAATCGTTCAAAACTTAAGTTGAAAAAGTTGAGCTGGGATCCTTATACAATAAAATTTAGTTTTGAAGAAACAATAATATATACTTAAATTTTATTCTGAATTATCTTTATTATCTTCTCATTTATGTAGTATAGAGAAAGTATAATAATCGTCTAAAACTTGAGATGAAAAAAGTTGAGCTGGGATTCTTATGCAATAAAATTTAGTTTTAAAGAAACAATAATATATACTTAAATTTTATTTCGAATTCTCTTTTTTACTTTTTCATATATGTAGTATAGAGAAGGTATAGTAATCATTTAAAACTTTGGAGTCGATATTTTTTCGAATTTTCAAATTTTAGAGCCCCCTTTGTTTGAAAACGCATTTTTGAACGATGTCCTCCCGTCTATCTATCTGTCTGTAACAATAATAACTCTAAAACGGTTTAAGATAGACAATTCAAATTAGGTATATGATTTTAACAACAAATTTACAGATTTTTATCAATTTTAACTTTAGAATGCTAGCCATTCGTCTCCTGGACGAACGCTTACGAAATAACTTTGACTATTCTTCCCCTATAACGGTAAATGGATTTTTCTACTCAGTACCTTTATCTGATTTTGGGAACTACAGATGAGTACATTCCTTTTCCCCGAAATATTTCTGCATGTAGTATATCCGGAACAATAGTCGTCTCAGAGACGAATGGTTATCCGTCCCGTTATTATTAAGAAGGTATTTCTGTGTATGTTTGGAGATGTCGAAGCGTTTTCACGGAGAAAATTTGTGGGATTGGCCAGACGCTATCCGTGAATTATTGAAAGAATTAAGTGAGAAAGATAATTCTACTTCTGAGAATGAATCGGAAGATGAAAATTTTATTGAAGATCTTCTTGCTTCATGAATGCCGAAGCATCTTAACATATCAATTTAAACCCGATCAACAAGGACTGTTATAAGTGGACTTCTAAAATTTAATTAAAGCATTCAACGATCTGAACAACCCGAAATTAAAAAAAAGAAAGATTTGGGCATTTTGCCTGAATAATTTGCGCAGAATAACGCGCAGTTTCTGTTTGTTATGTTCACGAAAAATGTGCGGTGAGCATCACGAATATATGTGTAAACGTTGCTTCGAAAATAAATAAATAATATTTTTATCCTACTTGACAATCAAGAGTCATGAAATCATCTGCAGGTAGTTTGCTTTTATTTAAATTAGCTTTAAAAATTAATTTGAAATACACTTCGTCAAGAAGGCGAATGATAATCATTCTTGTTAGTTTTTTTAAAGGTTACCTTTTTAGGGTTAAATAAAATGCATCCAGTGGAAGTCTGTATGTCTGACTATTCGAATATAAGTTAACACAATAACTAAAAAAATGAAAAATGCCGGATATATAAGATCAAATGCATAGATGTGTCATCTATAATGTTGATACTTGCCACAGTTTAATTTAAACCCAATAAATGGTTGACAGTCCATATGTCTGTCTTTTTAGAAACAGTTAACTTAATAGTTCAATGATTTAAATATAGTAAGTTTGGCGTCGGATTCAATGACTACAAATACACTTTTGTGTCAAATCTTTGTTTTAATCGATTGAAAAAAATGTGTTTAAACCATAAAATTAAATTTTCGTTACTGTTAACGAAATGGCAGGAAACAATAGGCAAAAATGTTCGCCAAAGATGATATAAAAAATTCAGTAAAAGTGCTAAATCCCGCAAAATTATTCATATTTCGTAACTATTGAATGCCACTGCTATGCAACGTGTTCTCTAGAAATGATAAATTAATTAGAGAATGTGCCAGAAACTTTTTTGGAGACCATCCCCACTAGAGATATCAGTTCTTTTTCTGTTCCTTGTTATTCACGATGCGATGATGTTTCATGAGCCATACTAAAAGAAAAACGAAAATGAAGTAAATGGTATCAAATTAATGAACGATAATTTCATATTTTTGAGAAAATATTTTAATTAAGCCGTAGGGAGAAACTATCTTTTTAATTCCTTAACGTAATTAATATGTCTTCATTTAATTAAATCTAAATCTAAAATAAAAATCGCAGCAATTTAAATCTAAAACCTAAATAATTATATCGATGTTAATTTTTAATTTTTAAGACACTCGGCCTGTAAATGATTGCTTTAAAATGATCGGGGACAAAACACTCATCCCGCAGAAAAGTCAATATCGGTTCACATAAGACATTCAAAATTAAATTAAGTGCAAGGTATGATTTTTCCTCCTCATTCATATTCATGAGATAAAAGCCTGTTAATGACTGATGGGAAGTGTTGAAGGGAAAAAAAGAAAAAATGAAAGAGAACGAGAGGAAAAAAGGTAAAGTTCTCAGCATGCAGGAAAGGATCACAGCACTGAACAAAACATAAGTTTAATAATTCAATGGAAATAAGGGTACAATTACAGAACAAAGAGTTTAGAGATGTTTTGAAAAGTTTTATCATTTATATTTTGAATTTCAGTATTTATTTTATAAAATGAAAGTTTAAGGGGCCAGTATAATGTTTATTGCTTTTAAGTTTTTATTGAAAATAACAATGATGTGGATATCAATTTTAAATATATACTGGAGATTTAAAATTCATAAAAAATATGATCAAATATACAAATTAGAAATTTCTAATTTTCTTTATTCTGTATTATTATAATTCGAAAGTTCATCAAAATGAATCCAAAAAAATGATTAATTAAAAATATTTAATTTTAAAAGCATCAAATGTTAAGAAAATAAAGAGAATCGTTTGAAATAATCTGCCAAAAAATTTTAATCCTAACCTCATTGGCATGGGATAAAACAAACTGAATTCATTAATTATTTAGTAATGGAGAAATAAAGATTTTTCGTGAGAAAGTTGGTTTTTAATTAATTAATAAGAAAATTAATAAACTTATTTTTGGAAAAACTGTATTAACATCAAATGTCATTCACTAAAAGTTTAAAAAATGTATTTGAAATTGATTGGATAAATAAAAACTCTTTTATTAATAATTGGAAATTAGAACATGATATACAGGGTGTTTATTAATTATTGACGGGGTTTCCGTACCTCAAAAATATTGAATAAAAAATATTACGCAAAAACCGATTACATATTCGTAAATTACTACTCAAAGAATTTTACGTGACAACAATGCAATCATAGCGCATTTTCAGTCTGGGCAATTATGACGTCATAAATAAAAATGGTGACCGTGCAAGAAAAAGCAATGTGTGTCTTTTGTTTTTTTCAAAAATAAATCAGTCATAACTACTCAACGTCACTTCAGGACCACGACCAAAAAAGATCCTCCTTCGGATAATTCTATCAGACGCTGGTTAACACAATTTCAGGAAACTGGTAGCGGTCTACACCGAAAGGGAACGGGAAAACCGAGCAATTCGCAGGAAAATGTTGATCGCATTCAAGAAACGTTTAATCGCAGTCCACGAAAATCAACGAGATAATCAGCTGTGCAGTTACATATGCCGCATATAACGATATGAAACGTTCTCAATAACCATCTTCATCTGAATGTCTACAAAGTGAAAATAGTGCAAGCTTTACATTTTAATATCATTAATAAAATTCTTTGAGTTGTAATTTACGAATACGTTTTTGCGAAATATTTTTTATTCAATATTTTTGAGGTATGGAAACCCCGTCAATAATTAATGAACGGTCTGTATATTTATATATATATAGGGAGAGTATGAGCTAATAGTAGGAATTGAATTAGTTAAAAGATATAACTGATTATTTTTAGAGTTAAATTATTCATGCAACGCACCTTAAAAGTACCTTAATGCACTTTATTCCGCCCTGAATGATGAAGGCGCAAAATCAATGTTGCTAACCTTCCAACTTAACCTCTTACTTAAGTTGAAGCCTTACATAATGTTCCTATCATCTTCTTTTACGAACTTCAAAAGCCAGATATTGCATTCTTTTCAATTAGTTCCCTTATTTAGTTAACTGGAAAAGTCCTAAAAACAAGAGAGATCGGATATACTCCCAGGGAAAAAAAGGGGGCGTTTTGTTATAATTAATACCATCGGAGCATCGCACCTTAAAGATGATTAGGTGAGCTTTACGCCCCTGCTTTATCACGTTACCCGAGCGAGGATTTTCCAAGCTGTTCGAGCCAACCCTGTGTCTTTGAAGGGACAGAACATTTGTTACACATCCCATAAAATCTCCCGAGCCCTTGTTTATGGTAGGCTGAGCAGAATGGAGAAGTTCCTTTGCCGGGGCTCCTTTTCGCTGTCTGCATAAACCTTTCCTCTTGCAAGGGGCGGCCGGTGAAATATTGCATAATAAACCGTCGAATTACAAGCCTGAATGGAATGAAACTTTGCGATGTAATTAAATTAATACTGGGTGTCGAGACATTGATGGAGTCAATGATTTATTGGAAATATTATGTATGTGTGAAGTGGGACGTAAACTAAGATCTCCGTCACAGTCAGCTTCCGATGAAGGCTTAGCGGTGGGGCTTTTAATTCAAATTACTGGTGTGTGTTAGGGGATTAATTACAAGTTTGTTGTGTGACTTCAGTTTGGACGGTTTCCTCAGATATAAGCAGCTTGTTCTGTCGGGTTTTATGAGAAAAAGTTACGTTCGAGTGAAGGAAGGTTCCTTTTATTACTTCTGGTTATGATGTGGGAATATGACACATCATCTGGAATGAGGAATAAATTAGCTTCAGATATTTTGTCCCTACATATTCTATCTTTATATCAGTGTTAATTCCTTTAATATTTCTTGCTTGCTTTCTTTAAAGAGTAAAATTTTTATAAAATGATATAAATGTATATCAAACGAAGCTTATTATATTTTGTTCGTAGAAGTTTTAGGGCATCAAAGTATAAAGTGAATATAAAGAATCAAAATATGATTTGATAATATATTGATTTGGGTACCAAAGTAAATATACGTGTTTTTATTATTTAATAAGTTCCGAAACAGACAATTGAGACTTAAATAGTCAGTTTTTAAATGTTTTTTTAAAAAAACTGAACCACTTTACTGAAATGGTTTTTCAATAATCATTTCCTATATTTCAAATTATCGTTGCTAATTTCTCTCTAACATAATCCCTTTATTCGTTTAAAATATATCTATCAAAATGTTTACTAAGTTTCTCATATAGATAAACAATTTGATTAAGAGCATTTTTCGCTGAAATGTTTAGGTTTTATTGTATTACGACTATGTTTGTGAAATTTTTTATGGTATCGGATTTCAAACCCAATAGCTTGTGGCAAACCCAATAGCATATATATATATATATATGTGGTGGGGTGTTCGGGGGTTCTAATAAAGTATGTTTAGTGTAACAATTATTTATTAGGAAAAAAGGTAAGTCACACACAACACAAGATAATTTTAACAAATTACACAAACACATAGAAAAGTTTGAGATGCGTCCATGCCCGTTGCTTGAGCTTTACTGGTGTTATCGAGGTTTTCGCTCATTAGTCTAGGTGGCGCAGCAGTTCCGGTTACAGTCAATAGTGGCTGCTACAATCTCCCCCTCTGTCTCTGATGACGTCCCGACGAAGAGACAGGACTAAAAGTATTGGGAGGTCTTTTGGCAGTCAGTGTTATCTGTTGTGGCTTTTTGAGTTTCTGGGCAAGGTGATTTGATGTAGACGACTCGGGCACACAAGGAGGTTGTTGAGTAGTAATACGTGGTGGCACGACAGATTTTGGCGGTCTACCTCTTTTTCTAAGAGGGACAACTGGAGAAGTATCCACATCTATGAAGGGCGAAAGAGCAGAAGTATGGTAGGTTGCTATCGGTTCGGAGGGCTTATCAAGGCTGGCTATCACATATGAAGTAGGAGACTTCTGGGTGAGGATCAAGTATGGTCCGTCCCGTTTTGGAATAAATTTTGAAGTTTTTTTGTTTTTGGTGTTACTTATGGGGTGCAAAGTAACCCAAACTTTATCACCAGGAGAATAAAAATTTTGACGTCGGTTTTTGTCGTAGTATTTTTTCGTTGATCTTGTTTTATTTCGATACGTTCTCGTATGTCATTTGTAATGTTTGCAAATCTTTTCAAATACGGTGCGATTTCTGGAACAAAATTATCGTTTTCGACAACAGTCCTAAAATCTTGAACTACATCGTCTACAGTTCTTAATTCTCTTCCAAATTGCAGTAAGGCAGGTGTATGTCCTGTAGTATCACAAACAGCTGAATTCATAGCAAAACGAATGTACGGGAGTTTTTCTTCCCAACTATCGTGGTCTTTTCCCACAAGAATAGCCAATCGAGGTTTTAGATCACGATTTTTCCTTTCTACAGGATTAGCCTGAGGATGATAAACTGGAGTAAGGCACTGATCTATTTGAAGAACAAAACATATTTGTTGGAGGACGGCGCTAATGAATTGTGGGCCATTATCACTTATAATACGTCTGGGAATACCATATCTTAGAAATACTTCTTCTATCAGTGTGATTGCACATTCTTTAGCAGTGGCTGGTTCCAGAGCAAACAGTTATATCCAGCGGCTTGCGCAATCTTCAATGATAAAGATCCATCGTTTACCAGTAGCGCCTTGGGGTAATGGTCCAAACAAATCAATTGAAAGTGTCTCAAATCTTTGAGATTGGATAGGTGTCCTTAAAAGTCCAGCAGGTTTCAAATTAGTAGACTTGTACCGAGCACATTCCGGGCATTTCTTCACATATGCAGCAATGGAAGACCGCATTCCTATCCAGTAATAGCGCTGGGCTATTCTATGATAAGTTCCATCTTCACCATAATGACCTGCAGTAGGTGCATCATGGTATTGTTTTAACACGTTTGAAATTTCATGAAATGGAACAACAAGTTGTGCCTCTTCTGTATCTGCATCAGGAACAAAGCGATAGAGGACTCCTTGGTTCATCAAATACCCTCTTCCGGTCCAGTTTACAAAATTTTCATCTTTCGGTGATGATTCAAAGCTTTCAATTATTTGACGCAAATTATCATCTTTCAATTGAGAATCACGCATTTCCTTTGAAGTTCTCGCAGGCATGTCTGCTATCACAATATTACAAATTTCACGAGAGGAAATTTCTTCTTCGCAAACTGGCCGTGAAAGCATATCCGCAATGACGTTTGCTTTTCCAGATACATATTGAACTTTCAAGTTGAACGATTGAATTTCTAAAGCCCATCGAGCAAGTCTTCCTATTGGGGACTTAAGAGTCAAAAGCCATTTCAAAGGTTGGTGGTCAGATGTCACAGTTACTTCTGAACCTTCTAAGTAACCACGGAACTTTTTGAGGGCCCATACGACAGCCAGAGCTTCTCGTTCTGTAGTTGAATAGTTGCGCTCCGCTTGAGAAAGCAATCTGCTAGCATATTCAATAGGGTGTTCTTCAGAGCCTGAGCCTTGAAGTAAACAAGCACCAAGGGCATAATTACTAGCGTCTGTCCGAAGAACGTATGGCTCATTTCCATCAGCTTGCTTCAACACGGGAGGTGTTATGAGACAAGTTTTTAAGTTATCAAAGGCATTTTGCTGGGTGAAACCCCATTCCCATGAAGCTTTTTTCTTTGTAAGATCACTAAGAGGTCGTGATATTTCTGCAAAGTTAGGAATGTATCTGCGGAACCAGGAACATGTTTGAAGGAAGGATTGTACTTCTTTAACATTTTTGGGAGGTGACATTTTCTGAATGGAGGAAACTTTTTCCTGATCAATTTCAATTCCTTCTTGTGTAATCCAAAATCCTAAATATTTGACACGAGATGAAGCGAAATGACATTTATCTCTATTTGCTTGCAATTTAAAAAGTAAGAGTCTTTCGAAAACAGCTTGTAAATCAGAGAGACGTTTCTCAAATGATTCTGACAAAATGATGATGTCATCGAGATATGTGAGGGTGAGAATATCATCAAGACCATTTCGGAAACGGTCCATTAACCTTTGAAAGGTTGCAGGGGCATTCCTTAAACCAAATGGCATTCGTAAGAACTTGTATGTTCCAAAGGGACACACAAATGCAGTTTTTTCTTGATCGTCTGGATGAACTTCAACTTGATGATATCCTGCTCGAAGATCGATAGTTGACATGAAAGGAGTAGGTTTTGCGTCATGCAGCAAATCATCCATTCGTGGAAGTGGGTAGGAATCAGGAATTGAAATGGAGTTCAGCTTTCTGTAATCGATGCACAGGCGCATTGTACCATTAGGTTTTGGTACCAATACCACTGGCGAAGCATATGGGGATTCACATTCTACGATAGTTTCTTCTTCCAAGAGCTTATTAATTTCTTGTCTTAAGATTTCTTTCTTTGCAGGACTCATTCTATAAGGTGGCACTGCAATTGGAAGGTGGTCACTGGTATTGATTCTGTGTTGGATAAAAGGTGTTGGCGCTCCCCCTGGCTGGAAGCATGTCTCGTACTTTTCCAGTAAGGAATTAAAATCTTGTCGCTGTTGAGGAGAAAGATGTGTACCTTCATGATTACGAAGTTGGCAAGGTTGAGGCACAGTGGGTACTGTTAGGAGAGCATTTATATTAGGAGGCGTTTCTATGAAAGCATACTTCTTTTGAGGGGTTTCAGAGAAGTACCAATGTTTCTTCTGGATATCTAGGACGATAACCGCAGCACTTAAAAATCAACACCGAGAAGAGTTCGGTTTCCTTTGGCGTGTTTCAACACTATAAGCTCTGTTGGAATATTTTTCCCTTTTACAATAATATTCACAATGGTTGTGAGTATTTCTGTGTTTCGAATATGTCCATCGGCTAATGTCATATCAATTGTTTTCTCTTCAAATTTCATACCATGCTCTTTGAGAAGTAGGTACAGTTTTTCACCGGCCACAGAATGTGTAGCACCTGTGTCAGCACACACGGCTGCTTTTTTATTGCAGATTGAAACTTCAATTATGTTCAGTGGATGAACATCTGTTGAAAAACTATAGAAAGTCATTTGATTAAGATTTGCAGGGAAATCATCGCTTTCCTGAAGTTTTGGATTGCATATGCGGCATTTAGATTTGATTACTCCAGGAGTTCCACAGCCGTAACAAGTTAATGGTTTTCTAGCTTCTTGTAGCATGTCAGGGCTTGTTTTTTGTGCTCTGTCATTGCAAAAGGAGTCCCGCCTACTTTGACTGAGGACTCCGGGATCCCGCCTGCTTTGACTGGGGAACCCAGACAGAGGTTTTCTATCAAAAGTTTGTTGATATTGCAATTTTGGACCTTTGGGGTAAAAAGTTCTTTTGCCTTTATCAAGTCTGACTTGGTCAGTTTGTTTTGAGTAATACGGCTTAACCACACAGCCATTCAGCATTTGGGATTCTTTCTTGCTTGTTCGCAAGTTGTCGTAAGCGTCTAGTTTTTCTACTAGATCATCAGGGGTAACCCAATCACACCATATGTCTAAGAAATGATCCTTTACTTCTGGTGGTACCCGTTTCTTCATTTGATCTAGGATCATCAAGTTCTTCCATTTATCGAAATCTTGGATGTGGAGTTCTTCCAACCATCTTTCGAAGTAGTTTCTCAGTTCAAAATGGAAATCTTTCCATGTTTTGTCCGGAGTTTTTCTATGAGTTGCGAAAAGACGTCGCAATTTCTCTGGACTCAGTTTAAATCTTTGCAAAAGTAAATTTTTCACATGCTCGTAATTTTGAGCTTTTTCCTCAGGTTCGCGAGCAATTATTTGTGCTATTTCATTAGGAAGCACACCAAGCAAATGTGCTACCCAAGAGTCTTTTTCTATTTTCAAAAATTTAACTTGTCGTTGAAATAAATTTAAAAAAAGTGACATATCGTCTTCTTTGGGATCGAATGTTTGAATCAAATTATATAATTGCAGATTATTTGAAACATTGTCGACAGCAGGCAATGAAGCACATTGTTGAGCTTCTATCTGAAGTCGAATTTTTTGAAGTTCAAATTCTTGTCTGTCTTTCTCTTCACTTTTTTGACGTGCCAGTCTCTCTTGTTCACGAGCATTTCTTTCCTTTTCTTCAGCTTTCTCACGAATAGAAATAATTTCGCGTTCTTTGGATATTCTTTCTTCAATAATGTTATTTAAACATTCGCGCACAAAATTTTCATCGTATTGTTCGGATGTAGTTATTAGGGATTTTAAAGTTAAAATCACAGCATTTGGAGGAATGTCGATATTCATTTCACGAGCTTAAGTTTCAAGATCACACTTTTTGCCCTTTCCCAGAAAACTCATTTTTTAAAGCCACTTTTTCACTTTATCTTGTAAAAGTGATGCCAAATTTGTAAACATATAAATATATATATTCTAACACACCGTTAATACAAAAATCAGTTGGAAATAAAGAGAATAAATATATGCTTAAATAAAATAGATGAGAATATTTAGATTGCATTTATATACAATTGGAATTAGTTGAAATTTTTATACATTTTGAGAAATCTATGTTGAAAAGAACACAATCATAAATTGTTTCCAACTTATAATAAATTCACTTTATGACAAGAATACTTTCTGCATATAAGAGAGATACAAAAAAAAAATCTAAATAGATATACTCTACTCAATACGATAACAAAATAGCAGCATCGAAAATGCATATTAATCATGTGAGTTCCAAGTTCAGCGCAAAGGAAAGCAATTGAAGAGAGTTATGTCTTATTCAGAAAATAGTATCGCTGAGTCAGCCAGAAATTATGCACTGGCGTGAGTTCAAGGTTATAATCGAACTGCACTACGCTTACTTAAAATGATTCAATGATTATACATTACAAAATTGATTATTTTCTTTTCAAAAAGAATGTGAAATCTTTAAAAATATAACACTTTCATAAAATTTGTGTATGCCTATACTAAAATTATCAATTATACCAATTCTTTAAAATATGGTTAAGACACACAGCAATAAAACAATTCTATGTTTTTAAACACTGGTAACATATTAGTAACAAAATACTCATACATATTTTTCAAAATAAGTACTGAATGCTTCGAGATAAATTGTTATTTATAATTACACATTTTTTATAAGATTTATTATCAATTCAAATAAATCAATACTTCTTGCGACTTTGCAATTAAGGTTTTTTTTTTTTTTTTTTTTTTTTTTTGTAAGAACAAGGATTGTTC
>JAOUZG010019115.1:2862444-2877539 GCA_026289955.1 Argiope argentata
ATATATAGGTAATTTTAAATTACCTGCTGTAGCTATCAATTATGTATTTATTTTGCTTAGAGTATAAATGGCTTTGTCAACAATTTTATGATTTAAATGAATAAGTATTTAAAAAATATTTTTGAATTTTCAACAAGTATCCTTGCTTTAAAAATATTTAAATGAATTAAAGAAATAAATTTATACTAAAAATAGCAAACTATGCTAATTTATTAACTAATGCTACAAAAAATTACATCCCACGTATTTAATTGTTAAAAAGTTCAAAAAACTTTGCAAAGAGTAACGATGTTTTATTTTGCAAGAAAATTGGAATATGCAGTAGTAAAATAAAACCAAACCGTACGTAATCACTTGGAAATAGTAGCACACAAGATAGTATAAGACAGCAATAACGTAATATTGTCAAAGAACTCAAAGAAGAATTATCTCCGAAGAGAGACTCACTTAGTTACTCACTTCAGCTCAAATCAATGATCGATTATTGATTGAAATATTTAAGCACTTTGTATATGCAGATCCACATTTTATAAACTCCATGGGAATTAATAACTCTATTATTAATTCCAAAGTCGGGGCTCGAATTAACAATAGAGTTATCGTTCAGATTCTTCAATACTCGAGATCTTTGATTGCTTTGCTAAATATTAGGAAGATAATTAGTTCTTAATGTAGTATCAATTCTGCAGCTACTACTATATATGTTAAACTGTATTTATAACCAGGAAACTAATCGTGCAAGAAATCCAAATTATAAATTCGGAACAAATTTTTGATTTATGTTAGTTTCCAGTTCTCGCTGTTATCTAATATATATGGCCTCTATCTGAATTTATCAAAGATCTGACTTTCTAGACCTAACACTGTATTCAGAAAACCTGCCCACCCCCTTCCCAAACACACACGTGCATCTCCTCAAATCTTTAAACATTCTAAATCTTGCATGGTGAAATCATTTTGTATTATTGTATATTATTGTACAGATTCGTTAACGTTTTTACCAGACCAGTTTCGTTTTAAGCATAGCGAGTTCGGATTGAATGGACTTTACTTGAGGACAGCACAAACAAATTTATTTACAGCTATTTACAGGACAATTAATAAAGTAATAATTTCAAATAAAAATAATCCAGCAATCAACAGTCACTTACAGCGTAAATACAAGCCTTATGCACAATAAACACAGACTGCAAAACAGCTATCGTATAGCACAGGAACAGTGAATCGCAGCGAGTTCAATAACACAATGTTTACAGCAAACGCAAGCACATCTCACTAATCCGCTAGTCCAGCGAGACGCTTCTCTTTTGAAAGGGGAAAAACTAATTAATTGACTCCGGCTACTCGTCGATTATATAGCGAGGAAGCGCGTGCCCCGAAACTTCTCAAAACACCACGCGCGAGCAAGAGACTACTGGACTATTCCTTTCGCCAAACCAACTGGAGCAAAGCTCCTCGCCAAACGTCGCTATCTTTGGTGAGTTTTCGCGGCGCACGCCCACTTGTAACAATATGTTCAAAAGAACCCTTACAATTTGCATTTTTAACTCAAATGAAAATATAAAGCCTTCCTTATTCTTTAATTGGCCTTATTAGATGTAAAAAGTGTAGTGATAAAATACTGGACAAGAATTGGTGTCAAATCACAAACTCTCCGACCAGCCCGAAGGTACAAAGATAAAACATAAAACAGAATGGCCGGTCTCCGCAGGATCATTGCCAGCCAAGGTACAACCCTTCCCGTAGGAAGTACGCTCCGTCATCGATAGGAAGAGTCAGAAGAAGTCAGTCCCCATCTATTTGTGTATCATCCAGGGTGGCGAGATCCAACACTATGCCGGAAACATCTCATCTTCTTTTCGCGGTCACCCCGGGGAGTTATAAGAATTGGTAAATAATATTTGCTACGTATTATAAATATTTACATCACACAAATACCTCAGAAGAAATTCTGACATCAGATAGTTGGATTCATTTTATTCCAAGTCAGTTTCCAGCCATTCGCATAAATTTCTTTCTTTTTTTGAATTGGTATAGTTACTAAAAATTTGTTTTCGTTTTTTTCTCAGATGCCGCATTTAAATAGGTTTTTTTTTCTGTTTTAATATCGATTCATGTACTCTTTAATATATTATGTAGTATTTTTACTCTAATCCGTGAATGCTAGCTTTCTCAAATGTAAACAAATTAATTTAATGGATGATTTAAAAAGAAGAAGTTATTTACTTCCCGAGATCTGCGATTTAATGAAAGATTTTATATTTAAAATTTATGGATATGTAAATAAGCTTACAAAAAAAATGCATTTACTCGCTTTTCTATTCCTTTTACAAATGTTTACAGAAAACTCTTTATAGGATAGAAATTGTAAACACAATTAAGTAATTAAAAATATTCAAAAAAAAGTTATAAGATTTAAAAAAGTTTTGAAAATTGTTGAAAGTGAAATATATTTTAAAAGTTTTACTGAATAAAAGGTTATTTTATTCTACTAATTTCAGGTAATCTTGCTTTACCTAGAAACGATTTTTAAAAAAATTCCATCAAAAGAAGGTTATCTAAAACAAATGAATCAATAAAATAGGTACATCAAAATAATGTACATACTTTAAAAAATTCGAATAAAAGGTGAATCCGTTTATAAATTTTTTATTAGATTTAATATATTATTTCTACTTAATAAAATATAACTACATATGCAGAAAATAAATCTTCAATAAACTTATTCATGAAGGTAAGGAATTTTTAAGATTGCTTCTAACGTCCTGATTGTTGCTTTCTCAAATGCAGAGTTAATTCTAAATATGCAAGGAGGAGAACATTTTTCTTTTAATTCTGGTCTGGATATTTACATTAAGCTACCAAATTTCAGTTATCCTCTTGAAATGGCATATAAGCAAGTTAAAACGGCTTTCCAAAATTGTAATAACCTTTTTAAAGTAAAATAATTTTCTCTTTTAAGAATTTATTGGACAATTGCTAGTTATGAAATTAATTTGGATTTCCATATGAAGGAATTAACTTAAGCATCCTTTATAGAATAGAATCATGACCTCTGTTTAAAACTATTTATAACAAGATTACACACACATACACACATAAACACTCCTGCAACCACACATGCACATGAACACACACATGCAGGCATCCCACACACATGTACACAAAATCACAAAATCCATGCTCCACACACACATGAGCACACACACATATGCACTTACTCACATTCACATACCCCACACACATGAACACATGCCACACATACATACGCGCGCACACATGTGCACACAAATCCATGCACCTCTCACACATGAGCACACACACACATGCATTTACACACATTCACACACGCCACACGTATACATACGCGAGCATACAAGTGCACACAAATCCATGCACCTCTCACACATGAGCAAACACATGCTCTTACACACATTCACACACGCCACACACATACATACGCGCGCACACATGTGCACAGAAATCCATGCATATCTTACACACGAGCACACACACATGCACTTACACACATTCACATACGCCACACACATATATACGCGCTCACACATGGGCACACAAATCCATGCACCTCTCACACATGAGCACACACACACACATGCACTTACACACATTCACACATGCCACACGCATACATACGCTCGCACACATGTGCACACATACATACACGAACATACTTGAACTTACACTTATGAACTCGCACTCAGGAGTACACATTCATGAGCACACACACATGAGCACACATACACA
Source organism: Argiope argentata (assembly GCA_026289955.1). NCBI lineage: Eukaryota > Metazoa > Arthropoda > Arachnida > Araneae > Araneidae > Argiope > Argiope argentata. The sequence goes on from JAOUZG010019115.1 coordinate 2,866,213, forward strand.
GTACTCATTGGAAGCAAACCTTATAAGCATTGATGAGCACAAAAAAAGTCACTTATTTCAAGTTGACTTAAAATTAATAATCATTTGCTTATTTTGATAAAATCTTTATCGATATGAAAAGTAACTCAATATATTTCCATATACATACTGATGTATTAATCCCGACTACGACATTTATAAAACCGTACTATCGAAAATGAAAAAAAAAAAACGCAATAAAGCCTTTTCCTTTAAGATGTAATTTCTATTTGTATGGAAATTTGATACTGAGAAGTTTTCACAACGAAAAAATTATTGCTTTTCTTAATTACACAATAATTAATTTGATAGTGAAGATTGTTACCTAAGTGAAATGACTTGAAGACACAGGCTATGTTTTATGTGTTTTATTGGTTAACATCAATAACAAAAGGCGCATTTACAAAAGCTCTGATTAAAAAAATAAGTTAATGACTACAGCCAATAAAACCTAGAAGAATGTCATTTTGAGCACGGGTATATATGAAATGAAATAAATAGAAAATGTTAAATTTTTTTAAACAATAAATGTGAGACGAAGTTTATTTGGATCGTTTGCAATACTAAAGTGACTCATTCAATGAAACAATTAAAATAAATAAAAATATAATATAACTCGCACTAGCACGTGGTGCTTGACCGTTCGAGAAATGATGTTCTAGCATGATACATTGAAATATGCATAACAGATTTCATTTTCATCTTTTTTATTCAAATTTATTTGACAAATTTTCGTCTTAAAAGTCGTAACAATACATAATAAACGATAAGTCGCAAAAATATGTTGGAATCCGACATTTCCATAGGTTTTTCTATTATGGGTTTCAAGATATTCAAAAACATTCTTTCATTAAAACAATTAAAAATTAGCTTTTCTGTGCCAAGACAATTTTTATTTTCAAGATTCTAATCGTTTTTAATTCAAATCGTTTCTTTTAATAAGCACAAAAATAATAGCAAAAATGTGTCATGGTGCAGAAAATTATTATGAAAATCATATATCCCCCCCAAGAAAAATTCTAAAGGATATTACAGAACATTCGAATGTTTTCTAATTATTGATTTATATAATAAAAAGAATCAACCAATTCTACTTCATTTCATTCATTAATCTAAAAGTCTTCATTCCCTTCATCAAGCGTTTTTCTTTTTAATATTCAAAACGAATTATGACAAACTGTAGTAACGTAATGAACCGAAAATTTATAACTCTAAATTACTTTACATTTGCTTTCTCAACGTCTCAAATAGCAACAAATGAGGCGAGCTTTTGAAAGAATAGATATGAATTTATACTTCGAAGAGAAAATAATGACCTATTCAGGTAGAAATGATGTAATTTATTATGCTAACATCATTAATTCTAGCAATTCTATCTAAAATAGCCGTGCTTAGTATGATGTGGCGTAAATAATTTTCGCTGTCGAGTCATTATTTGCATATGAACTGAAGAATATTAAATTACCTTAAACTGACTTCGAAGAAAGGATTTATTGGATAGAATTTATTTCTTTGAAATGTTAACAGGTTTTATTCAATAGTTTGTAAGAAAGAAAACTCTAATTTGCATTTGCAAAAGAACTGACAGTGAATAATTTCTTATGAAATCTAAATCTAGAAATGGATAATATTGGGTATATAAAATTTCTTTGCTTTATTTGATAATACAAAGACATTAGCTATATGTAAATATTACATGATATGATAAAAAATTATATTGGAATTTTTAATTAAATTAATTTAAAGGAAAATAAACGATAACTTCTAAATCATTTAATTTAAAAGTTATCATTCTTTTGTGTATTGAATAATACAGTGTATATAAAAATTTGGAATATATATATATATACAATAGCAATAATGCGACTGCATAGTTATCAAACAGGAGGTAGATAAATTGATGGAAACCTTTGTGAATAAAATTGACATTTTTGAATGGGCTTCGTAAACATTAAACTATAATAATAGCCACAATTTTCCTTTTAAATAGCAAGCTATATATTCTGGAAGTATATGTTAGCTTTATTGAAGTTCTGTTTTTCTTGGATTTCTTTTTCAAAAGTAATATATCGGACCTCTTAGATTTTCAATGATACCGAATTGTAGGAGCTCGTCTAACTGGAGTCTGTAAAAAGGGGTTGTGCAAGCGACTGTGATTATTGTGTAGCTAAGTCGTAGTCTTGGCCCTAGTTGGCGGCTGCTTAAAAATAAGAGCCGCAGTCTTGGATTAAAATCTGCTGATGTTTCTGCGGGGGCTTGTCCATAAGGCAAGTGCCATAAGTAACAACAATAATAGAACGCTTCAGAAAGTTGAAGCTTCTTAATTGTTGGAATACTGGAAATATCTGTCAAAATGTAAGTTTAAGGATATTTTGAATTAATACAATCATTGATTAATAATAATCACTAGATTTAAAATATGGCATTTAGTTTTACCCTTTGAATTTGTTTCCAGGGTAAAACTAAATTTTCTAACTAAATTTTCCAGAATTTGAAGGAAGGAGAACTAAATGAATAAAATAATGAGTCAATAAATGTTTTCAAACAAACTTTACATTATTTAAAATTTTCAGTTTCAGATTTTATAACAATAAAAAAAGCAAAATGCAAATCCGTTTGCGAATTTTTTTTTTCTTGAAACAATTTCTGAAAATCCATTTATAGGAAATAATAAATTACATTGAAATAAAAAAAGGGCAACTCACATTTTATATGATCCAAAATAGATTGAGGAAACAAAAAAAATGTTTAAAAACTTTGTACAAAAGAAATTTAAACTGGTAATTTATTTAATGTATTTATTTTCAATTCTCGTGCTGATAACATAATGCTGTTAATGTAAAATCTATTTCCTCACTAAGAACAATGTTTTGGGGCCGCTTATTAAGTAAATGAGCAATATGAACTAATTTAAATGAACATAGATCCCTATATAAAGGCCTAACTTGTAAAATAGAATGAAAATGGAAATTTTTTTATTGGTGCAAAAGAATTTGTGAGATTTTAAGTTACATGTTATTCCATATAAGAATAATAAATAAATATCTATTTAAAATTTGTGATTAAATTGAATATAACTTTACTGAAGAAAAAAAGTTCTAAGAAAAGATAAATATTTTTCAACTTATGTTAGAAAAACAGAATTTTAAATTTCATTGCAATCAAAGAATGATTCTGAACTTTCTGAAAGGAATTTTGTTTTGGTAGAAAATCTGACCTATATATAATCGGCTCAAAGTTTCCATTCCATTCTTTGAACAAACGTGCTCAAAAACTCCAGCGAAAGAGAAGGAATAGAAGAAGTTTCATTTTCTCGAGAAATTCTGAAAACGACAGGAGGGTTAGTCTAGACACTGGTGTTGAATTTTTCTTCAACAATATTCTTTTCATACGAAATTCTTCAAACCGAGAAGAAAATTTTATTTTTAAAGCAGATACCTCATAGCTCTTATTTATTTATTTCACGCTAGAAATTTTAGATTGAATATCGTAGTGTAATTTCTTCTGCTTTTTGGAAATCTGCTTGGATTAAAATAATTCTACATGTTGTAATGATGTTCAGAGCTACCTTTACTAATAGCGTTACTACCTTTTTGTATAAAATGTAATCTAAAAAAATGTGCAATAATAAGAAATATTAAATTTAGATGTGAAATCCAATCCACCAGTCATAGAACAGACTCTCCGACCCTCCACGAAGACACACAGATTAACCAACGACACTGAATGACCAGGCGGCAGCAACAGCAAAGTTCAGGAACTGTGGTTGAGTCCAAATGGCCGTCACCGGCCCAGGTACAACCCTCCCGGAAGGGAGTACGTCCCTTCATCGAGGTTGGAGCCTAACCCCCCTGTTTTTGTAACCACTGGGATGCCAGATCCAACCACCATACCGGAAGCGTATCATTCTCAATTAAGAGGTGCCTCCCCCGGGGGATAAATCCAGTCCACAGGAATAAAAACATAAACATTGGTTTATAATACGTTCTTTTAATAAACTGACAGTCGCCTGTTAAAAAAGTGGTTCTGCCGGGTGACGCAATTTGATGTGTAATCGGAAGCTGTAAAAGCGATAGTAGTGGTTGGTCAGGCTGTATTTATGCGTTTGTGAGGCAATGAGTAAGCAAGGGGAGTGTAGTGAGTTCGATCGTGGCAGCAGAGTGGGATGCCACCTTTGTGGGAAATCAGTTAGTGAGATTGCGGATATTCTACAGAAATCTGAATCCACCTTGAATGATTTAATTGTGGAGTGGAAACGCTGAGGAAGTGAAACTTCAGAAAAAGAAATTGGAATGCCAAAAAAAAAAAAAAAAAAAAAAAAAAAACTTGCTGAACGCAGTCGCTGAACTCAGAAAAGGATAGTGAAAAATAATCACAAGTATTCGTTGGTGGAAATTGCTCAGGAGTTCCAAAGCTCATCAAGCGTTAGTGTTAGTAGCAGGACTGTTTGTCTAGAGTTAAAAAACTTCGGATTTCATGATCGTGCAGCCGCGCATAAACCAAACATTGACTCCATAGAATGCGAAGCATCGATTGCAATGGTGCAGACCCCAAATTCATTGGACTGTGGACATGTGGAAAACTGGTCTTTGGAATGATGAATCTCGCTTTACAGTCTGGCAGTCGGATGGACTCGTCTGGGTCAGGCAGATGCTGGCGAACGTTTCTTTAGTGACTGCATTGTGCCGACTTTTAAGTTTGGTGTTGGAAGCATAATGGTGTTTGGGTGTTTCTTCAGGCTTGACCTGTCTCCGTCAGTTCCTGTGGTTGGAAACGTGAACTCTGAGATGCATGTGGACATTTTGGACAATGCTACATTCCCTACTCTATGGCAATATTTTGGGGAAAGCCCCTTCCTCTTCTATCAGGATAACCGATCCATTCACATAACGAGGCATCCACAGATGTGGTTTGACTAAATGTTATTCAAAAAGTGAACTGTTCTTCTCAGAGCCCCAATCTAAATCCCACGGAACACCTTAGGGACAAATTAGAGCTGAAATTACGTAGCCAGCCTAATCGACCTTCCTCACTGCAAGCACTCACTTCAGCTCCGGTGGTCGCCTCGAAGTCATTTTTTATAGCCACCCATCAAAAACTGGTGGAAAGTCTTCCCAGAAGTGTTCAGGATTCAAAAGGAGGACCAACATCATATTATTGTGTGCCTCAGTACGCTCTAAAGCCATACCACTGGGTGTCCGGAATACTGTATACGGGTTTTTGCCAGATAATGTATTCAGGATCTAAAATAATGGCGGAGTTTGGAAACATAACATATTTTAATAGAAACCAGTTAAATAGAGGAATAAATTGCATATGATTCCAAAAGTATGAAGCTCCATAATCATATTATGTGTCACCCCAAAATACCACAAATTATTATATATGTTATGTATGTTTGTTAAATCTTTAATTACCTGATTTTTTTTCCCATCAGTTTCAAAATTTTATTTATGAATCAATAGATAACTGTTTCTACAGATTTACCGAAGAAAAGTGGAAACAAACTTTTAAAATTAATTGAAATAACTCAATTAATATAGTTAATAATCAAAGGCTTTTAATTTATTCTTTTAGCTGATAGCTATTTCTTGCTGTTTTCATGTTACTTGAATGCTGTAAAAATATATATTACGTATATATCAGTATGATTGAAGAGGTACTTTTAAGTACTTCCTTTATTTAAATAGTTAAGCAGTTCGTAGTATACGTAATGATTGAATTTAAAGCTACTTAAATTCTTTCTTCTATTTCTTCGAGGTCCGAAGAAACACCAAAAATAGTATAAACAACACTCTGCGTGAAAAAGTTACATTTTTCAATGTCCAGAAATATTGTTACAAATTCAGCTATCGGTCTCATGTTATCTTTTTTAATAGAGGGGGCAGAAAGAACGCATAAAATTTTAATCAACGTTCATTTGTACCAATAGATATCTTTTATTTCATAAAATGCTATAAGATTTCAAATCTTGCTATTTTTTATATAATTAATCTTAGTACAGTATTCTGAGAGTGAAGAATTGGTACAAAAGATTTATAGCATATTTGTTGTTCATTTATTGATCATGATATTTGAGTGAATTCCAAGTGTTTGTGATTTTGAAAAAAAAATAAGGTACCGAATTTGGATCATCTGAATATTTTATTTTAATACTTAGTGATATAGAAGTAATTTCAATAAAAAATGATGAAGTAGTAATATTTAATTATCTTCAAGATAACGCTGTATACTGAGTCGGAAGAATCTGTACAAAAATTTATAGTTCTTTAGATCATAATATTTGAGTGAATTCCTAGTGTTTGTGGTTTTGGAAAAAAATAAGGTACCGAATTTGGATCATCTGAACATTTCATTTTAATGCCTTGTGATATAGAAGTCCTTTCAATAAAAAAATGGTGAAGTAGGAATATTTAATTAACTTCAAAATAATGCAGTAGACTGAATTGGAAGAATCGGCACAAAAACGTTACAGCATTTTTATTGTTCTTCAGATCATGATATTTGAGTGAATTCCTATTGTTTATGGTTTTGAAAAAAAATAAGTACCGAATTTGGATCATTTGAATATTTTATTTTAATGGTTAGTGATTTCAATAAAAAATGATTAAATAGTAATATTTTATTATCTTCAAAATAATTGAAAGAAATACAATTAATTACAAGAAATTACAACTAATTACAAGAAATACAATTAATACTTAAGAAATACAATTAATAAAATATCATCATCAACGGAATTTGAAATATTTTTGATCAAAAATATTGCATGCCCCATTTTTTCCTATTGTAAATATAACGATTCTAAAATCAACTTTCTTAAACGCGGTGATTTATTTTGAAAACTTTTATATTACAAAATGAGCGCAATGCAAATAAAAGTAAAACTTTGAACAATTTGAGCGTAAAAAAATAATTAATTTTCAAAAGAAATATTTATGGTTATATTAATTAAAATTTCTATATAAAATTGAAGATCTTGCGAATATTATTATGATATTTTTATGAATTTATACGTTTGAAAGTTTTGACGATGTGTATTTTTCAAAAAAAATTGTTTTATGATTTCATTAATAAACGAACTGAGAAACAATATTGAAACTCAGTAGAAATCGGTTTATTTTGGGGTTTTAGAAAAATAATTAAGAATTGAAAGATTTCTTTCAAAGTTTTACCCATTAAATATTTTACATCAGTAAATAAAAAAAAGAACCTCAGAAGACAAAAAGTGAAGATGGAAAATCTTAGCAAATACTTCTAAGAAAATTAATTTTTACAAACAAATCTATAAAATATTCAATTTACCTTATTTGAAAATGTTAAAACGCTTTATTAAATATATGTACATGGGGTATGTTTCTAAATAAATATGCTATTGCCAACATACAAAAGATTTTTTTAAAGTATTTAATTGCCAGAATTTCAAAATTATTCGATTCTTTTTTAGATCTCATAGAAATTCGAAAGCCATTATTACCATTTTATTTAATTGTTTAATTGCTCATTATTTTATTCACTGTGTCAAAGCATTAAAATTGAATGTTTTATTTTTGAGTATTAAGGGATTTATTTACAATGCAAAAATAAAATATCATCACAAAAGAAAACAATAAATAATTTCATCATATTTACATTTTTGAAAAAATTATTTTTGAAAGCTTTTCTCTATATTTTTAGAAACATGAAAATGGTTAAGCTATACATGAAGCAAGTATTAAATTACTATGTTATTTTAGATAATGCAAGAGGGATTTAAATTCTTTTATTTCCTAATTTCTCTCTACACATTTAAATAAAAAAACACATATATCAAAATATTGATAATATTTCAAAATCTAAATGAATCTGAATGAATTCTGTTAGAAACAAATAAAATATATTACACTAAATGTTAAAAATTTAAAATTCAATTCATTTTCAAAATTAGCGAGTGCATTTAAATATTGTAAAGAAGTTCAGAATTAAAAATAATTAATCTTTTAAACGAGAGCTCGGATTTCAATATCAAAATAGAATAAGATCGAAATATGTTTCATGTATATTTTTAATAAAAATTGAAATGAAACTATGAACTATTAAAAATAAATATTATATAATATTCCATTTAAATATATTTTTCCTTTTATTATAAATTAAATTTAATTAAAAATCGTATTTCGAACATTATTCTATATAAAATATTATATTTTTTTAATCTAAATTATTTACAGCAATATCTAGAAATAGAAAACCTCTTCAAATTTCAAATTTTCAATCTCATTTCGTTATTGAAGGAAAATAAATTCTAAAATTCTGAGGTAGTTTCTGTTTTGGTTCCAAGTCTGACCCAAATATTGTCGACGCAAAGTTTCCGATTCCATTCCGCGAGAAACAAACGTACACGAAAACTTCCTCAAAAGAAAAAGAACAAGAAAAGTTTCATTTTCTCGTGGAATGCTGAAAAAGAGAGAAGGGGTTAGTCTGGATTTTGTGCTGGATACGTTCCGGAACAAAATTCTTTGCTTTGGAGGTTATTTATAGCGAGAACGAATATTTCATGCTGAAGCAAATATGTTATAGCAGGAATATTTTTAAGCTAGAATAGGTTATGTTAGCATCATGGAAGGACTTGCTTTGATTTTAGAATTCTTGAATAGTTAATAATTCAATTAATAGTATAAAATTATTAACTTAAATAAAAATGCCATGTCGCTAGTAGTTTTTTTTATTATAATAAACTATTAATGAGAAGTTCTTTAGCCATGATAAAATATTTTGTTTTTATAAAAAAATCAGATAATTTGATTTAAAAAATTAATTTAGATCGTAAAGATTTATTAACAAATGTTTCAAAGTTTTTCACAGTGTATTGTAATATTTACATTGAATTTCATCTATGTATCACATATATCCCGTATATACTCCAGAAATTTTTTTTATTTAATACTTAATCTTATTTTAAAATTTAGTAGCTGCTCCATTCTGAGGTGTGCTATTTCAAAATATGAGGGTTGGTTGATTTTAGTAACACATGTTCTAAAGTTTTCTTTTTTTACAGTATATTATAATACTTTCATTGAATTTTATCAATGTATCATATCTTTCTGTTTATCTTCCATATTTAATGATTGAATCACAACTCTCAATCGGAAATTATCCTCCATGTCGTGAATAATACCACTGGGAATACTGGGTCAGAGGTGATCGTTCTTTGTTCCAGAAATAAATTACGACCAGTGGATGAATGAATGAAATGTATGAATGAAAGCCACCCCGTAAAAAGGGTATGTGACGTGTGTGAGCTAGAAGTCAGACTTCTGCCCATGGAGACTCAGAGATCCATACTCTCAGAAGCTGCTGCACCCCCTTCTTGTGAAGTGGAACACGAGAACAATAACAACAACTGATTGATAATGTACAATCTAATGACTGAATAGCAACTTTGAATTGGAAATTACGCAATTTCAAAATATTTCTTTTATTGTAGCTGTTAATAGTCATAATTTTTTTTTTAAAAAAATTATAAATATATCTTTTTATGAGAATGCATTTGGTTAAGATTACATCATACCAATTACTTTACCATTCTTCTGCAATGCTAATTTTCTTGAAGATACATTGCTCGATTTTTATTTGTTAATGTTTGAGTGAAAAATTCAAAACGCATAATCTGATTTTATTATTTTACTTTAGAAAAATTTCCAAAATTATATTTAACCCTTACATTAGAAGGATTTTATAGACACTAGTTCTCGCAATAATATCTACGAAAAGTACATGTTTTAAAACATCTGAAAAGATTATGTCCCTATTAAAGATATATTCTTTCATCGATGTTTTTTATTAAACATTTAGAAATTCTCGTGCAACACTAAGTAACACACTTGGCTTACAGAAGCAGACAGAATATCACATAAAGACATCACATACAGAACAGCTACTCGCTCATCACATTCGCTTGCATAGCCCCTTTTTATTGGGGGGGGGGGGGGTTGCACAGTTAAATATAGCACAGTTAGAACAGATAAAGTAAAAACGCGTGCAAACCGGAATTCGAACCCAGGTCGCCCAAACTACATGGAACACGCGTTAACTCCGAGGCAGGATGTCGGCTTTCATCGGTTTCAAGTATAAAAATTTGCAATTTATTTAAAAAGCAACTATTTATACGTTTTACGCTATATTTTTCTGATAATTAATTTTAAAAATCAATAAATTAGTAATTTTTAAAAAAAAGACAAGAAATTTATCAAAGTTCTTCTTAGTATTTGTTAAAACATCATATCAAAATGTTTAGAAACAATAAACATTTATTAGATAATGTACATAGTAAAAGTTTTAAAAAATTCAGAAATAAAAAGACCAAATAAATTTTTTCATTCCGATTATTTTAGTATCATGATATGAATTTTTAACGAAAAATGAATCTCATTTAGAATTAAACAATAATCCCATTGGTAAATTAAAATGGAAAAGCTTTGATACAAACCGCAATTTAATTCCTTAAAAATGCATAAATTAGTTTAATGAATTATTTATAATTTCCTGAAAAAAATAATATATTCCATTTATTTCTGGATAGAGATAAACAAATATTTTCCAATAAAAATATGATAATACGAATAATTAACAATTCAATCATTAAATATCTCTTTTAAATAAATACATTCAACAGATGATAAAAAAATATATCTTTAATCAGCGATCAGTTTAGAAAAATGTGAATATCTTAATTTGAAACGTAAAGAGTAGAATATAATCCCAATAGTATTTAAAAAAGAATCCCAAAATAACGCAGTCAACTTTTTCCACGGTCATTTAAAATATGATGAAATAAATATACTTCGACCTAGAAGTAAGTTCTTTCGTGGTGGTAAAATCAAAGGAACTTCATTCCCTTGAGTTGCAGAATCGGAATTTGCATTTCCGGCATTTCTATAAACAAAAGGGAATAATAATAAAAAAATGGAAAAAGAACGAAGACAACCAGCCACATTTGCATATATGATAATATCGAAAGTCTCCCTTTCTTCTTTACACTACAGAGTTATCCGTTATGAAATAGCTTCACGTCACAGAAAATTGAAATTCTTATAAAAGTTGTCCTCGGAATCCCCATTTAGGATTCATTGTTCGGTCGTGATTTCATTTTTCTGATTGGAGAGGAAATTATGCGGCGTCAGAGTGACGTAATTGCTGTTCGGGTTTAAATTTAAGTGACATTTTTGCACTGATATGAGATTGAAATAAATAGACGCTGAATTGACTAACATAAACGTGCATATGGGTCCTGATTCTAAGACAGTATTTATATAGTGTTATGTATTGAA
>JAOUZG010019115.1:2877549-2889090 GCA_026289955.1 Argiope argentata
CGCTGAATTGACTAACATAAGCGTGTATACGGGTCCTGATTCTAAGACAGTATTTATAAAGTGCTATGTATTGAAATAAATAGACGCTGAATTGGCTAACATAAACGTGTATATGGGTCCTGATTCTAAGACAATATTTATATAGTGTTATGTTTTTAGTCAAACAATAGATTTTTATTATCATGTGAGAACATGATGTTGTTTTTGGTTAGAAGGTTTTGGTGCTTCGAAATTTATGGGCAAAAATAATTCTACCTGCTTTTACCAGTATTAACCTCTAGCTTACGGGCGGTACAACTGCTGTACCAAGATTTTTTTTACCTTTCCTTACGGGTCGTTACAACTGTTGTACCAGTAACGAGTATGGATTTCGTCCCCCCACTTGAACTTCCCGGCGAACCGTAATTGCCTCTTAAAAATCCCTGCCCTTTTGTACTATACCCCTTAGGGTGAGCAGATTTCGTCCAGCTGTAGTTATAATCACTGTTGGCGCTAGTCAGTTTTGTGAACCTTGCTTTGGCGACATTTTTTTAAGTACCATTTCTGAGAGGTATGAAATGAGTTTGCATAACTTCATTTGTTAGTAATACTAGATTGAAAATATTCTTTTCCTCCGTTTCTTAATTTCTAAACATTATGAATTGTTAATTTTTTAACAATAAAATTTTGTAAATTTATAATAATGTGCGTTTATAATTTTATTTGAATCAAGAATTACTTGAAATTTCATTTCTTATGGAATGGTGTAGTGTAGATAATCGGTGGCCAAGATAAATTGTTACATTTTTGTTCCCAATTCGTCATAGTCCAAAAAAACTAAATTGAACCTACGATTGGGTTTTTTTCTTTCGCCCTATCATTACTCTATTTTACATTGAAAAGCGACAAAACGCTGTTTTGTCTTCATGCCTGCCTCCCCGTCCATGACTGGAATCTCGGGCATATATACTTCGCAGTTACTAATGTACTATTCTAACACAACATTAAAGGATTGACTACTTAAGATTTTTTAACTTTTAAAGTTTAATACTTGAACAATAACTTCAGGCTAAAAATACATTTGGCTTGTGATTTTTAAGCAAGCTGTAAGTTTCATCATTATTTTTCATGATTTATGAAAACGGCTGCTTTAATTATTTAAAGATAATTATTCATTAAAAATTATAATTCTAATTTTAAAATATTGAAAGATGTTCTTAAAATCTATGATAAATTATAATTGTTAGCTTTTTATGCATTCAAACATCAGAAGAGAAATATTAAAATATTTATGCCTTCATTTCAATTCACTGAAAAGTTACTAGACATTTAAATTTTTCCAGAAATATTTTTACTCAAATGAAATAGTAGGAATTCTAGATTTAATTTTAAGCATTTCTGAAATATAATCTAAATACTCTGCTTGTAAAAATACTTGTAGCTAATTACGAAAGCTGATCATTTATAATGCTAGCTTTATTCATTAAAGATTTTTTGAAAGTTTTCTTTTTTGATAACTACTTTTCATCATAATATTATATCAATGAAATCTTATGTATCAAATTCTAAACATACCATATCTAATCTTAGTTTGGTTAAACTAACCGTCTTAAATCTGGTGATTAGTTACGTATTAGTAAATTTTTTAACAGAAAAATAATAATAATAAATCAGTTATTTATTGCCTACATAACTCAGCGTACTTTTCAAAAATATTATACTGCAATGAGTTATTGAAATTTTTGAGAAAAAATCACTATAAATTATAAGAATCGACAATAAAATAGGGAAACGTCACTAGTGATTTATTTTGAAAACCGTCCGAAATGTGTTAGGAATAAAAATTTTATTTGTTTTTTTATGAGCTCAATATATTAATATTAAAAGATTTGAATTTGACAAAATAGCAAGCAATCATATATGCTATTTTGCAGATACATTTAATTTACAAAATAGCTAAGAATTGTTTTCTCTGTTTTGTGCAAAGAAATGAAAATATTTTCAAAAAAAATTAATTATGAATTTTATACATTATATATAAATGTCTACATTTGATAAAGATAAACGAGTTAGAAGAAAAACAAAAGGAAATTCACGGTGATGTGTTCATGTTTTATAAGAATTAAATGTACACCTTCAGTACGGCTTGAGAAATTTATTTAATCACAAATATGATTGAAAAATTGACAACGATCAGCTTAATGTGCTAAATAATTATACCGCAGTTATTCTATTTAAAATTTATTTAATATCATAAAATTTAAGTCATTACTTTTATATATAAAATTAGAAAACTAATGTTTCGAAAAAAAACTGCGATAAAAAGCTTTTTCTAGGGAACCAGACAAAGTAAATCCTCAAAAAAGCAACCGGGTTAAGACGGAGAGGACAGATGACCAATTAACACTACGGGAGGCCGAAATCGGACAACAATCGCTTTAAAAAAAGGGGGAAAGCATTTGTTATCTTCTTCACAGAATTCCCGTATTCAAAGGAACTTTTTCGAGTTTAAGTTCCCGCAACGTAAAGGTTAAATTATTGTTATGTAGGCTTCTTCGAAAGTAGATGCGTTTGTAAAAGGTTGATCTGCTTTTATCATTATTGCATTCTTATAACGTATGTTTCTTTGACATCAGGTGCGTTTTTAATAGGTTATCCTGTTTTTATCAGTATTGCTTTATTATTAAGTATGTTTCTTCCCAATATGAATTTTTTTGGTTGAATGCATTTTTTGAATGCACTTTTAAAAGATTGAGATAAAACTAGGACACCATAGCTGTTATTTTATTTCAAAATCAATCGAGCTCTAAAACTTAGTTCGGCAGTTGGAAAAGTTGAAAAAAAGTCAAACTGGTTAATGACTTAAATTAGTTAAGGCAAATAATGACTTAAAAATAATAATGCTCTCATGATAACTTGAAATTTGCGATCTTAGATTTCACTTTGTTTAACATTTAATTGTTAAAAATTCTTAGTTTTTCATCCTGAAAAGTAATTAAAATTTTGAAAAAAGTGAAAATATTTAAAAGGAACTAGAAAATATTACAATTTCTTGTTTTCAATATATATTTCATTTTTCTCAAACATTTTCATTTCGTTTTACATTTTTTAGTGTTTCTCTGCTTACATTTTATGCCAATGCATTTCATTATTGTTAATGTATTGCCATCACAATAATTTTTCCATTTATTAAAAAAAATTTTAAAAATATTTTTTATTTAGTTTAAAATGAGTTTCGTAATATTTTATAGGCTTTAAGTTTGCAAAATAGATTATTTAGATCAAATGAATTGTTTCAATCTTTTATCAGAAATTTCTATTGATTCATACTGTGTGTTAAATAAAATTCCTGAAAAAATTTAAAAAGCCGTTTTTTTATTAATTTAGATAGCATGTTTTAAATTTACTTTAAAGCAAGAAAAACTATTAAATGTCTCTTTCATGTTTTGTTATGAGTCGTTTCATTATTTTTTGGCAAAGAAAAGTCAAAAATGAATATGATACGGTGAACTTGTCTTTTTTTTTATTTAGAATTAAATACCTTATAAATTTATATGCATTAAAATGAATTCAAAGTAAGAAGTAATTAGTAATTCAAAGTAAATGAATTCAAAGTAGTAAGTAATTAGTAATTCAAAGTAGTAAGAAATTAGTAATCCAAAGTAAATGAATTCAAAATAGTAAGTAATTATTAATTCAAAGTAAAGGAATTCAAAGTAGTAAGTAATTAGTAATTCAAAATAAAGGAATTCAAAGTAGCAAATAATTAGTAATTTAAAGTAAATGAATTCAAAGTATTAATAGTACGAGATATAAAACAAATTATTTTTCAGTTAAAAAAGATAAGCTGTTTTCTATACAATTTATTATTTTTCAAGCATTGTTTATATAAAAATATACATTATTACTAAACAATTTGATAATATTTAAGTTGATAGTTTATAACTCCTTAAAATATTATAATTACTTATCTCATATGAAATAAAACCGAATAGTCAGTGTTTATTGTAACAAAAGAAAAGAATTGACTCATTCTGAAGAATATCATACTAAAGGTGACCTGAAAATCGAGGATCTGATGTTTCCGGTATAGTATAGCTGTCTGTCATCGATGAAGGGAGGTGTTTCCAAAGGGAAGGGTTGTACTTAGATTGTACTTAGGGAAGGGTTGTACTCAGTGATGGCTCTTAGGGATCAACCAAATAGTGGTGCTGTCGCGGTGGTCCGGCTATTCAATTTTATCCGTGAGCCTTATGGTGGATTGGAAAAGTCAGATTGGTATTAATTCTAAAAGCAGCAAAACAAACTGTTTATGAATTGGAAAAAATAATTTCGCTGTCAGAGCAACTATTTGCCAATTTTTTAAAACGCATTTACATATAAATAGCAATACATATTATATTTTTGAAGACATTCAAGCCAAAAAAGTTAATCCTTTGTTGTAGCCATTCATTAAAAAAATTAATCCTTTGATTGTTTGAAACTTCTTAATAAATAGATATTCCTCTTCACTGGATCAACAACTTCAAAAATTGTGGGTTTATTGCATTTATAAACTAATAATGAAAATCTCATTGCATTAGATTTACATTTCTTAAAAACCTATATCCAATCCCATTATTTCTCTGCTCACTAAACATAGAAACATTGCTTTAATGAATAATTAATACGTTCCAAATAGCATGGGCTCGAATAAAATAAACATTTCTCTTCAAAAAAATAACTAAGTCCAATATCTTCATAACCTCATCATCTCAACCAGAACACGTATATAATATCTTAATTCTCAATAAACAGAAAATTATCAAAACAAATAAAAACTTAAAATCCCAAAATAATGCGATCAGCATTTTTTTCCCAAGATCATTTAGAATGCGATGGAATCTATTACAGTAAAGGGATTGGTTCTATCGCGGACATTCCTTCTACAAATTTGCATTTCCGTCACTAGCATGTACAACAAACGGCCAAGAAAATAAAATAAAAAAAAACGCGGAAGTAACAGAGACAGCCAAACCTCATTAGCATATACGTTAATACTTGTAGAATTCCTTTTTCGCTGCTGTTCCGATCTTTCTGCTGTCTTTGAAGAGTTACTTTTCTCCATTATGATGCAACACTTCGACTCTGAAAATTTAAATTCATGTAAAAATTATGCTTGGAATTCTTTTTAAAAGAACTCTTCATCTGAAACTTTTTTTCGGTTGGAAAAAGAATTATGAACTATCAGAATGAAGTGATTGTTAAAATAGGTTGATATTTTAGTGTTTTTTTAATGCTATAGATCAATAATTGGGGAATATCTTAATCTGAAGCTTTTTTTAGAATGATTTTCGTTTCAGAAGAGGAATTTTGTTTGACTTTGAATTGATTAAAATACTTGACTCTTAAAAAGGATTAAATTAAAAGAAAAATACAACAAAATTACTGAGTTTTAAACTGATGAATGACATAAAATTTAAGTACACATCTGAAGACCAGTATGGAAGAATTAGTAAATAGATAATTTTTAATTCCAAAATAAATTTACTTACATCAGTTACCAGATGATCAAACATTTTCACTTTAATCTGTAAAAAGAAATAAATATTTTTACTTCATTTATCATAAAACAGCGCTTAATAAGCTAACGGTTTTCTGTTGTTTTGGAATATGTAAACACTTCATTCCCAGTTTAGGTGCAGTGCAATCTCGGGAAAAAGTGCAAAGCAAATAAATAGGCCTTGGAAGTATTGTGATTTGCTCTCAATAACTGAATATACAATTAGAAGACATATTATTCAAACTGTAATGACTTAAACCTGGTCGATCAAATAAACTGGTAGCATTTAAACACAAATATTTTATTTACAGCTTTATACAATAACAAAAAAAAACGTCCTGTTGGTTAATATGCTGATAAATATTTAGATCTTGGATAATAGTTCCACTGCTATCACTAGGGAAAAACTACAGGCTATTTGCTTACCCAGCTACTGCAGTAGCTCAAAAAGATCTACGGATTGCTTTTGTTAGATTTTTTATCAATAAACTCGAGATCACGTGGTATCTCTTCAACGGTGCAGCTCTTTAGCTCAGCTCACAGCTCGTCTTGGATCAGCTCGACTCCTCGTCAAATCAGCTTTCGTCCAGCCTCTATCTTGATCAGCTTTTCTCGTCCCTTTTCCCTTCAAACCCTTCCATTTTAACCTCGGTCAAACTCCACCTCTCAGGTTCGCATTGGTGTGCTGGAGATGTCAATCATCTAATTCTTCAGAAATATCCCCAATGGTCAGTAGTTACCTGTGGGAATATCGTTGAACCATCCACTGCCTTAACAGAACCTTCACAATACACAAATATTCGCATCTGGAGGTCTTAGCACTTCTTTCTTCAGAGGGCCGTAAACACATGTGTTGTTCATTATCGGAACTTTATCCTATTTTGGTTAGTCCATGGAAGAAATAGCCACATTAGGGGTTTTGACACAGTTATATTCTTCAAAGGGCCGCAAACGCATGTGTGCTCCATTATCTGATTTCATTCAAGTCCAAAGGGTAACATCACAGCGGGAAAAACACAGAGAACAACAAAGAAAGAATCGTCTCACTGCTGGCCAGAAGTAACAATGTTCGAACATGTGTCTCTTAAAAGGGGCTTCTTTACAGCTAACAATGTTCGAACATGTGTCTCTTAAAAAAAGGCGATAAACTTTACGACTTCTTTACAAAACTGCTAAGTTTTAAACAACATTTTGACATGAAGGGAATTGACTCCATTAAGAAGGTTCACTATCACAATAAAAGAGATAGAAGTACAATTTTAGAATAAAAAGGCTATAATATCAGTCGCAATTTAATGTTTATGAATATTTTTGCCACAAAATCATGTTACGCTTAAAAATTTAAACTGAATTTAATTTATGTAATATTCTTGTTAAAAAAAAGCTGGTTGCCAGATTTAGCAAATACAAAGGAAATTTTTGAGTAGTTTTCAAATATCGTTAAATTTGTAGCCCCAAACAATTATGTAGATCATTAATTTTCCCTAGTATTCTCTATTAGCTTAATTATCCATAATAAGATATAATTCTTGTTATATCTTATTATCTATTATTATTCCATATTAACTTATTATTCTCTGTAAGGCGAATCAAATGAATATTATGATTTCAAAGCTTTACTGCAAGGCAAACTTTAGCTGTCCATTTTATTTGCGAAATAAAAAAAAAGTAACGTTCCAGTACAAATAATGACAACGTACAATTAGAAAATATAGCATTGGAATAGTTATGTTGTTAATGGCTTTGTTAACATAGATCTAGACTTATCATAGACTCATTTAAAAATGGTTGATTCTGTTCAAGTTGAAAGGCTCTAAGTTGTGTGGTGAATGTTATATAAGCCAGATAACATCGCTCGAGTTAAAGTCGACTTTTTGCTTGATCGGTATGTTACTCGGCTACTAAACATAAGACTGAGAATCCGGGCCTAGCGCATTCCGCTAATCACTGACAATGATGAACCCGGCGTCCGACCTCGGAAAAACGCAAACATTCGCACTTAGCTTCGTTCAACTATCGTGGTGCCCTCTATTGGCAACTCAAAGACTTAGAAGCACATTAAATACGTCAGCTGTTAACATCACCACCAACACCTCACATAGGTATCGCTCGTTTGACCACCGACTCGCTGGTGGGAGAATATGTGGTGAATGCTATATAAGCCAGATAACATCGCTTGAGTTGAAGTCGACTTTTGGCTTGACCGGTATGTTACCCGGCTACTAATTATAAGATTGAGAATTCGGGCCTAACGCAATCCACACATACCGACAGTTGAAAACATTCTAAGCGTTAATATTTATCACCATAGAAAAACTAATTTTCTTTAAAAGTATCAGAAGTTATGCAAAGTAGATTTGATTAAAATCCAACGTGAACAATATTCCTGGCAAATTGGCTGGTTATTGAAAACGTCTAGTATACAAAAAGGAATAACAAATTTTTAAATATATTTCTATACATGATTAAATAAATAAATAATATATATTTTTAATTTATTAATAGATTGCATTTATGATATCGGTAAAAAAACATTGGTAAATAAAGAACTAAATCTAAATCGGAGGGAGGCGTAAAATTTTGTGGAAAAATATGGGAAGGAGAATCTCTCTTCTTTCTAAAATTCAAACTTTTAATGAACCTTAAAAATCGAAAACTTTCGAACACTGTAACCTACATATAATGATAACTTTGCGATGTTATCATCAGCGATTTAAAGCTAGAATGTAAATCAAACCCTAATTCATTTCCATAGAATAATTCAAACTTTGTGCACTATTTACAAAGCCTTCGAAACATTGCGATACAAATTATACAATTCTGCGTTTCTCCAAATACAAATATTGCGAAGGAAATGTTGATCTAATCGATAATTAATGCATTCAAAACATTAGAGAGAGCACCATTTTATCAGAAAATCATTAAGCTGAATACTTTGATGGTTTAAAATGCTTATTGAGTATTAAGCACTAATAGAAAATTAATAGAAATAAATCACAATAAATAGAAAAGGCAAAAAAATGCCTAAATAAGGAAAGCAATTTTTCCATACATTCATTTAAATAATGCAATAGAAAAATAAATCGATAGTTAATAATTTAAATTGATTCTTTTCCTTTATAAAAATAAAGTTAGAGTTTACAAGCCCAACGTTGGCATTTAATATAAATAAAATAAAAAAATACAGAATGTTTTACAACAGTTGCAAATTTGATGTTAATAGCGGTATAACAGCCCTAATTTAGTAATTTTCTCTTTCATCGTATTCTTTCTTCCTTTTTTTGGAAGAAGAAATGATTTTATATTATTGATATTTTAATTGATGATGATGATGTCGTGTCCGCTTTTCACCGCGGAAAGAGGGGTGCAGTAGCTTCTGAGGGTATGAACCCCTGAGCACCCGAGGGCAAAAGTCTGACTTCTAGCTCAAATGAAGATGAAACACACACACATACGCTTGCACGGCCCCTTTTTACAGAGGGACACATTCTCACATCTCACAGATAGCACACAGAAGAACAACCATGCCCGAATCGGGACTCGAACCCGTGACCTCCAGAAAACGAGACAGACGCGCTACCTCTGTGCCAGCAAGCCGGCGATATTTTAATTCATAAATTTAAAAGATCATTTTGTATAGCTTTACCTAATCCAATGTTATAATTATATTCTAGTTATACTATAGGTGTTGCCATTGTCCCTATAAGCATTCTATAACATTACATTGCCTTCAGCTAATAATTTTTTAAGGCAGAACCAAAATACCAAAAAGTTTTTTGAGTATCACATCCATTTATGGCACATTCGATATTCAGACAATGCATGTTTGGGAAGTTGATGAGGCCACATTAGTGATCAGCGCCATCTATTTTTCATTTATCTCGTCACACATGCAAAATTAATTTAATTTTAATTTTAATCAGTTTTAAAATTATTTATTGAAAAGTAACCTTTCATATTTACTGTTGTCTTGTACATAGCAATATTAAGAAAACGATAAACATAAAAGAAAATAATTTTCTGATCAATTTCCTTTTCGCAGAAGCATTTATTAATCAAGAATGATATTATTTAACTTTATTCTATTTACATTTTTATTCCATTTGGTCAAAAAAGTACTAATATGATACGATTGGGAGCTAGCAATGCGTTTCTTTAATATTTCTTTTACTAAAATAAATGCTGTCAAAAGTACTTGAAATAATATTATTAATTATAAGAGTTATATATTTTCAGACTGCTAAACATTGATAAATTAGACTAATGTAATCAAAAAAAGAGCAAAACCTTTGATCCAAATCACAAAGGGATTCGCTATATTTGCATGAACCAGCTTTAATTGCTTGAAATTTCATCATAAAACTTCTAATGGAAGCTTCCATTTTTCTGGATTTTACTAACTAGAACATTGAAAATAAAAAGTTGATCGAATGAATAATTAATTGGTTTGAAACATTAAATACTTCAATTAGATAAATATTCCATCAGAAAGAAAAAGGCAAATCGGAGTTAAGAATTAGAAGGCAACTTGACTGTAATTTGAATATTATATCTTAAAGTGCAATAAATAGAAAATTATTTAGCAAGAGCAACAAATTTTAACTCCCAAAATAAAGCAATCAACTTTTTGTCCAGACATTTAAAGTGCCAGGGAGAAAACTACATAAAGGAATTGGTTGTTCCACGGACACGCATTTCAAAGAATTTCATTCCCCCAGAGCACGGAAGGCGAAATTTGCATTTTCGTCGACACCACCACTTCGAACAACAAATGAAAAAATAAGCACAGAACAAAGATAGTCGGCTCCCATTTGCATATATGGTAATATCCGGGAAATTCCTTTTTTGCAATCTTTTTCTCTGTCTTCGAAGGATTCATCACCATTATGAAGTAACTTCGCGTCGCTGGAAATTTAAATTCATATAAAAGCTATTCTCGGAATCCTATTTAGGATTCATCGTTTGAAGGTGTGTTCCGATTGGAGCGGAAATGAAGTAACGTCAGAGTGACGTAATTGCCAAAGCTAGTTTATAAACAAGTAATGCCCTCTTCCGCAGATATATAAATAACGAATATAACGAATATAACGAATTTATAAATATAAATATAACGAATTTAATATGATTCTTAAAGACATACTTTTATAAGATTATTAGAAGTTAAAATCTTTTATATTGATGCTTAATAAAACTTTATTACAATTTTTTAAAATCCATTTCCAAGCATCACAAATCTAAATTAATTAACCCTTAACTGAAGAGGAGAATTTCCTCACATGACCAGATACATAGGGGGGTGGGGTTCTGACTCCATTTTTGTTTTTCTTTTTTGTCTTTTGTATATAGCATTAGAATTTATTTGGAAACACAATGAATTCTGGAATTCATGTAGTTGCCAAAAATATTAAAAATATCATGATTAAAAATCTTAAATGTTATTATATTAAGTGTTGGAAAGGTTTTTAGAGAGAAAAAAATCCTTAATAATCATTTTATGAGCATTTATATATGGAATTACATTATTAATATATAGATAAGGAATTAAACTGTTGATATATAAAGATATTATGGAATTACACCATTGATATATAGATAAGGAATTACACTATTGATATATAGATAAGGAATTACACTGTTGATATAAAGATATTATGGAATTACACTATTGATATAAGAATATTATGGAATAACACTATTGATATAAAGATATTATGGATTTACACTATTTATATAAAGATATTGAGGAATTACACTATTGATATAAAAATATTGTGGAATTACACTGTTGATATATAGATATTGTGGAATAACACTATTGAAATAAAGATAAGGAATTACACTTTCTATTTTGCTGATATATAGATATTATGATATTACACGATTGATATAAAGATATTATGGAATTACACTATTGATATAAGTATATTATGGAATAACACTATTGATATAAAGATATTATGGAATATATGTATATAAAGATATTGTGGAATTACACTATTGATATAAAGATATTATGGAAT
>JAOUZG010019115.1:2899090-2913077 GCA_026289955.1 Argiope argentata
TGAGTGTGTAGCTCAGTCGTGCTCTTAGCCCTCGTTGGCGCTACTTCAAACAAGAGACGCTTATTTCGGCTTAAATCCGTTGATGCATCAGCGTGCTTGTCTGTGGAAAGTGCCATTAATAAAAACATCAACAACACACGCATTTAAAATCAGATATCTAATGTCAAACTTTCTTTCTTAAATTTGAATAAAGAAAAACATAAGTTGCAAAGGCATTATAGAATTATAGAATAAGTAGCAACTTAGTAATTATTAATACAAAACTAGGTTTAATTTAATAAAACTGTGAATATTAAAACAAATCAAATACCAGAATTAAGAAATTAATGCTACTTTAATCATGTATTGCTTATTTAAGAATAAAGCTCCAAACTTTCACTTTTCTTGTTCCTCTCAAAAATAATCAATGGAATGTACTTCTTTAAATACACACACAAAGAGCATCAATGTCATATCCAAGTCATTATAAAGAATGCCTTTTTTAAAGTCATTGTGCGAAGGGATTAAAAAAATACTTGATTTCTTTCAGAAGCATTTTTCCTTTGTTTTGATATTGTATTATTTTAAAAAGGAAGAAAAAAAACCATCCCTTAAAAACTGGAATTGCTTTGATAATTGATAATGTCAAAAAAAAAGAAAGAAAGTAAGTAAGTAAGAAAGAAAGAAATTAACCTTTCACATTTTGAATCCTTTGAAAGGGTCAAGTCAAGCGCCATTTTTCCAATGATGATTTCTTTCAGAAAATGGATTTAAATATTTAAGGAAAAATGAGAAAGGAGAATAGAAAAGGGCTTTCATTGACTACATATCAATTTATTTTATGTGTCTGACAGCTTTTAAAAAATAAATGTCTAGATTTCTGAATGAATATTGAGAGAGTTTATCTATCTCAGGACAGTGTAGAATTTACTTTAGACGGTACTTAAATAATTCTTTTTTAAAAAAACATTCCTTCACTTTTGATATTTGATTGTTACGGAAAAAAATTAAATTCCACTTTCCGATTATACTAAAAAGAGTATTTTGGAACTACATTTCATCTCATATGCATTTCATCACAAATTTTGATAATTTATTGTCTTTTTTATATTTAAAAGCCATTTAATCAAATTTTTTATATATATTTTTTAATTCTAAGAAGAGGAATGCCTGACTGTTAGGCACCATTTTGAGACATATTAGAAAATTCTTTCACTTTTGCAGTAACTTGTTTTTTTTTTTTTTGTCCTTTGATTTTTTTTTTCTTTTTCTTTTAAGACTTGAAGAAAAATTTAATTTTTTTCTCTTATTTTACATTTATTTATTTCTTTGAATTATTATTTATTATGAATTTATACTTTTATGGCATCAAGATAAATTTGTTAATGCCAATGCATAAAAATAGTGTATTACCCAATTCTATTCTTTTAAAGCAATAAAATGTAATTATTTTTAAGTAAAATTTGAGAATTATTAAAAAAAGCATAAAGGGCAGTGATTTTTAAATGTAATTAAATTCTTTAAGATTCAACATAAGCAACTATTCTTTTTTTATTTTCAGCAAAACACTCAGTTAATAGATAATGAAAGCTCTTTTTTCCCTCAAATTGTATTGTAAAATAAATAGCAAAGGATATGAATTGCAGATACTAACAAATATTTAAAGTTATGGTTCCAATTTCTTGAGAAAGAGAATTTCAAAATGGAGAATTTTTGGCATTAAAAAACTGAGCAACAATTGCTGGGTTATCTGACTATTAACGCAAAGTTATTAAGACTGAATTAATGATTCTAGTTTATATATTCTAATGATTTTTTATCTATTCTAATGATTGTTATACTTGTTATACCTTCTTCAATGCATATTCATGTAATGTAATAGTGAGGTTTTTTTTACCTAACTTATATAAAGTAATAGTCAGTTTGTATGTATGGTGTGATTATAAAAATACTATCTAGATATATGATATCGTATTTACCACAGCCTTCACAAGAATGGAGTAAAATTTCCTTTAAAGACATTTCGAGGTATGCGCTCAAGAATCATAATAAAAACAACAGTTACGGTTACAATTGCTAGCGCCCTGACATAGGGTTTGAGCGTCTTCCTCTTGATTTGGGAGTCCTGTGTTCGATTCCAGGTTCGGGCGTGGTTATTCTTCTGTGTTCTGTTTGTAAGATGAGTGAATGTGTACCTCCCCCATAAAAAGGGGCCGTGCAAGCGAATGTGATGAGTGAGTAGCAAATATCGTACTCTTGGCCCTAGTTGGCGCTACTGCTAAACAAAGGACGCTGATTAGGCTTAAATTACCGACTACCTTTTTGGCCATGGCAAGTACCATAAGAAACAACAAACAACACAGTTACATGAGAAAAAATATCAAGATTTTCAAATGACGATATCTTTTTCATTGGAATTTGCTAACTCATAGTAAACAAATATTAAATATAATTATGGTGTGGAACTCTGTATAACGCTAGTGATTTTCATGATATAGGAACCGTTGAATGGTACCTATAGTACGAAAATCACCAGCATCAAACAGAATAAGAAGAAAGAAATATACTTGTATTGTGACTAGTAAAAGCATAAATTACAACAGGTTCCTTCCGGCATGGTACCTACTTTGGTCCCGGGAATTATCTGCTCATGGAAAGTATAACCGTGGCAAAAGTAGGTCAAGTAGAAAATTTGTTAAACACAATGACTGGAAATTTGTGAATCACAATGTTTTGCTTTCATTTTCTCCTTTGCTGTCATAGAATCGTTTTTCTTTTCATCTAAGTCTGTTTAGCGTTAGAGATTTTCATGCTATATTTACTTTTCCAATTCAAATTTTTAAAAAACGGTGTTGGCATTGGTAAATTTTGAAATTCTATCACTGCAACCGAGAGATTTAGAGTTTAACTGTAGTATTTTCATATAATTATTGAGTGCATTCCTCAAAATGCCTTAAATCAAAATTTCATTACAGTCTTTTGGTTGCTATGATAGTGACGGCCTCATATATCATTATTGTTTTTTTAAATAACCAGATGGATAAGACAATGAAAATTCCATTGTTGGATCAAATTGAAATCTGGATTGGGCTTTATTCATTCTTTACGCATATTTTAAATTTATTGTTATCAGTAATAATGATACAATGAATTTGAAATAAGTGTTACAATGAATTTAAAACAAATGAGCCAATGAATTTTAAACGAATAATACAATGAATTTGAAACGAATGATACAGTGAATAGGAAACGAATGATACAATGAATGTGAAATTAATGATACAATGAATGTGAAACGAATGATACAATGAATTTAAAACGAATGATACAATAAATTTGAAATGAATGATACAAGGAATTTAAAATGAATGATGCAAGGAATTTAAAATGAATGATACAATGTATTTAAAATGAATGATACAATGTATTTAAAATGAATGATACAATGAATATGAAACGAATGATGCAATGAATTTAAAATGAATGATACAATGTATTTAAAATGAATGATACAGTGTATTTGAAACGAATGATACAATGAATTTTAATTGAATGATACAATGAATTTAAATTGAATAATACAATGAATTTAAATTTTAATGATCGCCCGAGACCTGGTGATCAATCTTCCGAATAAACTCACTATTTAACCTTATTTTTCTGACGAAAGCAGCATCTAAATTTCTGAAACTATAATCATATTTGATGTTAAATAAAATCTATAATCCAAATGTTCGAAAACACAACTTTATTAGATTTAGATCATGCTTCATCCTTCTTAAAAACTGTATTTTTGTATCACCGGTATTCATACATCCGCCCCAATGTTAATTGTATGAGTGTAATAACGGCTACTTCGTGTATGGCAGCTCTTCGATTATCTGTGACCTTCCACGGAACACCCATTATCGCCTGCGAAATTCCGCGTGCCAGACAGTATCGGAGTTCCAATCTTATAATTAACCCATAAGTATTGTGTCCGTGTCGCTTTCGATAAAGATTACTTGATTTAAATCAATGGAGGCCCCCTTGATGAATATGCCTAGTAATTATTCTCGTTGTCTCATAATTTTGCAATCGCCTTTGTTGACTAGGAATACCCTTGTGGAGCTGGATGCGATGGTAATTTAATGTCAAGAATAAAGATGGCATTCTGGACGGATTTTCATTATTTTGTTTGAAATTGTTTGTTGTTTCTTTGAAATTTCAACTTGAAATTCTCTTTAGTATGATTATATGAAATTGTTCCATACTTAATAATGAATTTTTTTTATTATTTTGGTATTGTTTAAATGTAGAACTATACTAGAAACTTTAGCCGTAAGTTGTTCGTTCTGCTTAATAGTTGCTTTAATTTAGTAATGTTATAGAATTTAGTTCAGACGCATGTAAGCATAAATGTGGGTCTAACCAAATCTTCTAAAAAAATTACTTTTCAGATAGCAGGGTTTTAGTGGCGTGGTGTCTAGGGGTTTTTTAATATTTACGGGTTAGTTTCTAAACCAAGATTAAAATAATGCAAACGAAGGATGATGAGACTTCTTTGAAAAAATAAAAAAATTTATTTAGAGTTAAAGGGAAATATTTACAGAGGGGAGTATTTACAGGGAAATTTTAAAAGAATTAAAACATGGAGATATTCAATAAACAGAAAGTTAGACTATTTTCTCTAGGAGGACGTTAGAAACAGGAAAATATTATGACTGAAAACATATTACCGTGTAGCCGCATAGGTTTGCGAGCGGGAACCACTGACACATGGGTTCTAAAACCGATGTTGAGTAGCCTCTGTCTCGATATTAATCGGGAAAGTTTTTCAAAAGCTCGATAGAGGGCATTGTTCTGGAATGTTGTACTAATTAAAAGTATCTTCCTCTGGGAAATGATCTAATGTTTTATAATTCTTGCTTTGAATTACATTTATAATCGGATGACGGTTAAATAAAATAGCTCTGCGGGATATCCTACATAAATTAAATCAAAAATATTGTAACAATGCTATCTCGATATTGTACGACACTCATGAGAAACAATTACACAATTTCTGATCAGATAGCTAAATACGTTACGTTCTGAAATTAGTATTTTAAAGCAAGTTCAATGAAATGGCCTAGATCTTATAATTTTTTGTTGTGATATCGCTTGTACATGGAGGTTCAAACTTTATGAACGCTAACTTATGATGTTTTTAAGCAGATTAGTTTAAGAATGAAATTGAATTATCTGAATCGAAGTGATTGGGTCTCCCCCCATAAAGAATAAGTAAATTAAGTTGATTTTTTTTAGATATCTTCTAAAAAGGGTTAATCGGAGAATCAGCGTGTAATATACTAAGTGTTTCAAAAATGACCGGTATATTTGAAAAATTTATAAAAACTAAACAGGCAGCGAAGGAAATGCATCGTTTATAGCAATATGCTTAGAACAACATTAAATATTTTGGCAGATAAATTTGCAAAATTAGTTATAATTTCCAACACCAGAAGGCGCTGCAGTCTATAATAAATACTCTTAAGAACTACGATATTTTCTAAATATCTACTATGCCCAGCAATAACATGGCGTATTCTCAGAACGAAATGAGGAAAATCCCGTGTAAATGTCTCAGACAGGAGGGCTTCACATACAGAATAGATGTATTGTTCCAGTTGTTCAATTGTTACTGGATTGGGGCGGTTCACCTGGTTTTTCAAGTGCCTCACAGAAAGAAGTCTATAAAAATATCTGGCGCCCAGGGAGGCCAATCCACGCTGCTTCCTGTATGTTTGGGAAAATCCAAAGCAATCACACGACTTACAGGATGACCAACTCATAGACTGCATTTTCTTCTGTATCTTTTAAATCACCTGCAATGCCATCTGTTGTTTTAAATTGTAACTAATTTTGCAAGTTTATCTGCCTGAAAATTTACTGCTGTCTCAAGCATATTGCAACAAATGGTGTATTTCTATCTCTGCCCTTTTAGTTTTTAGTGATTTTTTAAATATACCAGTATATATTAATCATTTTTGAAACACCCGGTATCTAGAGTCATTAGTTTTCACATACAATAAGTGACTAACTCGGTATAATGGATAATTCAAACCGGAGAGTCCAACTGTGAATTCTTTTCAAAAAGAAAGCAAAATATTGTGTAATTTAGCAATTTCTTTCAAAAATTAGGATAGTTGTGGGGCAAAAGGCCATTGATGACATGACTAATGGTCATCAGCTTTCGTTTGAGAAATTGCGAAAATCGAGCCAAGGGTTGGGAATTGAAAAATTGGTTCTTTCATTTCCTTGTTTTAAGAATTAACCAATAAATGT
This sequence comes from Argiope argentata, assembly GCA_026289955.1. Lineage (NCBI taxonomy): Eukaryota > Metazoa > Arthropoda > Arachnida > Araneae > Araneidae > Argiope > Argiope argentata. The sequence goes on from JAOUZG010019115.1 coordinate 2,905,376, forward strand.
TCAAAAAATATTCTTTTGTGAAGAATGCTGAAACACTCTCGGATCAACAAAGAATATCTAGATCTTTAAAATATTATAATTATGTCCCGCTCTTTGAATTTATATTCCATTGATTAACACTGTATGCCATCAGAGTTTTACATCCGTGAAACCTCAAGAATATAAAAATGGGAAAACTTAGACAGGTAAATGAAATAGTATTAGGTAATACTTAGATTTTAGCTGCTACCTAGCTTGGAAAAATGTGTCCTCTTGAAGTCATGGATTCATCAATTAGTTTGAAAAATTGTTGGCGCTTATTCAATATATGGATGACTTTTCTGTCTTTTGGCTTCACCGCTAACACCAATTAACCTAGATATGATTTTATTTTGTTATATCATCGCATATGTTGTTCTATATGAACGTTGCTTAGCAACTTATTTTCCTTAATGTACATAAAAAGCTTAAGTTATCCTAAAAGGCCATTCAATACTGAAAACACAATTCTTTTTATTTTATGACCTTGTTGAAGGACTAATAATTCAAGCTTTAATATTCATTTTAGAGGATAAATATTTGAAAAAAAAATCATATGCAGATTTTAATATAAAGCGTGATTTTTTTTATAAACGATTGTTAATGAAAATAAGCTAGCATAAACCATCATTATTACCACTTACAAGAAATTCTTTTATTCACCCTTAACGTAAAACGAGGAACAAATTAAATGACTCATATTCTAAATTTAAATAGGCAATTTTTAGTATTAAAATTTTCTGAAACTACGAAAAAACTGTAATATTAAATTATTTAAAATTAAAAATATATATTACTACTTAGAAATATGCAAATAAAATATTATTATATTACTAAAAAGTTTTGAAAACAAAAATTAAATCTTAAAATTAAGTATTTAGGCTATAAAAGAATAAGTTCTTACCTTTAGTTTCTATTTTGAAGTCAAATTAGGCAGCGTTAAAAAATTAACGATTAAATAAACACTGATTAAAAGATTAACGATTAAAGAACTAATGATTTAAAATTAATGATTAACAAATTAATGATTAAAAATAACGATTAATTAAATAATGACGGAAAATTAATTCTTTAATCATCATCTGAATACAGATTATTTGTAAGTATTAAATACGTAATAGAGGGGAATTACATTTATTAAACTAAAACTTTCATTAGTATTTTGAAAAACAAATAAACTGGAAATATTTTAAATCTTCAAATGTAGTATTGATTTATTGTGTTAGTGTTTACATGGACGGATAATAAAACATTTATCCCTTTAAAAATTTTTGTCAAAAATCAAAATTTTATCAAATGTCAAAATTTCGTCATCTGCGATATTGTTTTAAGGACAAATTCAAATAACCAATCATGTTCTATTTTTGAATTATCATAATCATTAACAGAAAGACTGATAAATTAGTTAATGCAATTTTAAATATCAGATGCTTGGAATTTAAAAAGAAATACCATAAATAATTCTCTTCATCATTAATAAGTTTAATCAAATATTCATCTTCATCATTAATTAATATCATTTAAAATTTCTCCATCATTAATAAATACCATTAAATATTTCTCTTCCTCATCAATCAGTGGCATTACATTTTCATATTCATCATTAATAAGTAGTATTAAATATTTATCTTCATCATTAATCAGTATCATTAAATATTTCTCTTCCTCATTAATCAGTGTCATTAAATATTTTTCTTCAATTAATGAGTAATATTAAATATTCATCATCATCATTAATCAGTATTTAATCATCATTAGTTTTATGAAGATTCTTAAAAGCTCGGAATGAGATATAGTTTTTTTTTAAATAGCAAACTATTCTTTCTCTGTACTTCATATGTAAAAATAAATAAATATATATTGAATTTCAAATTTAAAATATGTGAATAGATCCCAACAATAAGAAAAAAATTCTTTTTACTTTAAAAAATAATTCCATTTCAAAAACAACAAAATAGTTTTACGTTCAAATTACCTAAGTCGAGAAACTTCTATATTCCTAGAGGCTGTTTCAAATAAAATATCCATGAAAAATCAGCAGCAGATAATGTAATTGGTGAGAAAAAAATGCGTCACGTCTTATGATTTTGTTCCGTACGAAAGTAGGACATGGTGCCATTTCTGTTTCTTCAGACGACAAATTTTGTTACAAAACAGAGTAGACGAAAATTTGATTTAAAAGAAAATATTTTATTCTAACACATGGTATTATTCCTTTTGTATCTGAATTCTTTTTTTTTCTCAGCAAGAGAGAAATCTTGTAAATTCAATTTTGGTGTATAGAAAAAATATGGCCATCAGGTTTTATTTTGCCTAGTTTCCTTGTGTGAAAAGTTAAGTGGCTATTCTTTTTTAAAGTAATTTGTTGTAGAAATATTTCGGACATTTATCTTCTATTGCTTAGACAATTTATTAATATTGAGAGGCGAACATCAGAGAATTGCTATAATACAAACGTTTATAAAATTTCTTTTTACTATTCCCTCTATGTTCAACATCTTGTCCTATGAATCATATTTAATAAGACATTTTTCACACATCAACACCTTTAACTAAACCTGCTCTAATATTCCGAGAATAAAATATATCAGTTTTGATAAATAGATTAGTTTTTTAATACAATTATCTCAGAGATGATGTTATATCATTTCTATGACCATCTCGAAGATATTAGTAAATTCAATGGATGACGATCGCTTCATGACTTTGAACTAATTCCATATAAAAATTCATAATTTCTTAATTAAAAAAGAAGGACTTTTTTTGTTTAAAATGGCAGTATATCAAAAATATATTTCTGAAAATATTGAATAGTTCTCGTAGAATCTATAAAACGTCAGAATTCATAGCTTTTCAGCAATATATTTACTTAAATTAAATAGCATAAGATAATAATATCTGCAACATTTTAGGTCTTTTTTTATTTAAAGATATATATACCTATCTTTAATGGTTCAAAAATTATATTGAATTACCTTTAGAACGGATATCCTTTATAGAAAGAATGTTGTAACAATAACACAAATGTTAACTTGTAATCAAAATTTAATTATGTTTTTTATGATTGAATGTATTATGTTCAAATTATGTTTTAGTGATTGTGTGTTCACAACTAAATTGCAGAAAGCTATTAAAATAGCACAAATTTAATATATTTGTATTCTTTAAATCATAATATTTAATCTACTTATGTTCGAGTCTTATTTATCAGCAACTATAGGACTAGTTTTAAGCTACAAATTTCACTTTTTTCAATATGAAATGAAAAATAAAATAAAAATACTACATTTAAAAATTTATTTTTGAATTGCCATTTCAATATAATGAATTCTAATTAATTATTTAACTGTATACTTACATTTTTTTCTAAAGTAAATATTTTATCAATTTATATATATTGTGTATTTCTTTATTGAATTTCCAAACGTTCTCAAGTCAACAAATATAGTAAATAGCAATTTTTGAATGCTCATATTTAGAACTACAATTAAAAGTAATTTTCAGAACCAATTGAGGATAAACAACATGACATTGAAACTAGTTTACTCAAAAAAAAAAGATATTTTAAGTATTAAAATAAAACATGATATAGTATGAAATAAATAGTTTATATATTTATCCATTGTTAAAACTTCCTAATTACAAAGAAATCTATAGTAAGTAGAAACGGGAAAAGAAATTGTAGAATTTTTTTTACCATGTCAAAACATGATGTTGTTTTTGAAATGAGATATTCGCAATCAACAAAAATCCGTAGGGGAAAAGTAAAAATTTTATTATCTGCACAAGCATCTCAAAAAATCGGCTATAAATAATGCATTGCTATTGCATTTACAAAATCTGTGATTTAAAGAAATTGACAACCACAAGAAATAAAACCTAGAAAAATGTCACTTTGAGAACGCCATTATATGAAATGAAATAAATAGGAAATGTGATATTTTTATTAAACAATCAATGCGATACAAAGTTTTTTGGATTGTTTGCAATACTAAAGTGACTCATTCAATGAAACTATCAGAATGAATAAAATTATAATTTAACTTGCATGAGCACGAGATGTTTGGCCGCTCAAGAAATTATGTTCTGACATGATTTTTTTTTTGCAAAAGAAAAAAGAAGAATATTCTTTATTTTGTTGTATTAATTCCCTAACAAAAGCATATTACAAAAATTTCTTTCTCCCTTTTTATAATTTAATCTCTTTCTTGGAAATGTTTGTATTCATTTTCGCGATATCTTTTATTTCATTCTTATACAACAATCGGTAGCTTCTGTAATTTAGAAAGGCTGCAGATGTTTTGAATGTTACTTTCATCATTAATTCGATAGACGGAGCATTTTGAATGTTAGCTATGCAATAATGATTGCCCATAAGCTGTTGCTTGATTGTCCTATTAAATAAATGCCCTAAACAAGTTCGGCGAAGCAGAAGTACTGATGGCTTCTATTGCATAGGCGTACAGCAATATTATGTGGTTATATTGAAGTATTCCTTATAACAGTACATTTCTCGAACAAAGATAAGAACTTAACTATTACTCAGTAACTTAACCATACATGGAGTCATAATATTAAATGCGTTTATGTTCTATATTTATATATATACTTTGATATGTTTAAAATACTATATTTCTGTTTAGTACTTAAAACATATTAAATGTCCAAGTAGTGTATACCTAAATCTAATTTCATTTTAAATTAAAGAAAGTTTTATACTATTTATAAGGAAAAATTATATATCGTTTAAATTATAAGAAGAAAATTATATATAAGTTACATTATAAGAAGAAAATTATATATCGTTTGCATTATAAGAAGACAATTATATATCGTTTACATTATAAGCAGAAAATTGTATATCGTTTACATTATAAGCAGAAAATTATATATCGTTTACATCATAAGAAGAAAATTATATATCGTTACATTATAAGCAGAAAATTATATATCCTTTACATCATAAGAAGAACCTTTTATACCGTTTACATTATAAGCAGAAAATTATACATCGTTTACATTAAAAGAAAAAAAATATATATATCGTTTACATCATAAGAAGAACATTATATATCGTTTACATTATAAGAAGAAAATTATATATCGTTTACATTATAAGAAAAAATATATATATCGTTTACATCATAAGAAGAACATTATATATCGTTTGCATTATAAGAAGAAAATTATGTATCGTTTACCTTATAAGAAGAACATTATATATCGTTTGCATTATAAGAAGAAAATTATATATCGTTTACATTATAAGCAGAACATCATATATCGTTTGCATTATAAGAAGAAAATTATGTATCGTTTACCTTATAAGAAGAACATTATATATCGTTTGCATTATAAGAAGAAAATTATGTATCGTTTACCTTATAAGAAGAAAATTATATATCGTTTACATTATAAGAAGATAATTATATTTCGTTTAGGAAGTTCAGTATGAAAGTAATTTGATTTTTTCAATTTATTTATTTATTTTACATGCATGGATGGGCCTGGATAGCCTGGTTGGTAGGGCGTTGGATTCGCATCCTTTGGGCTGAAAGTTCGACCCCGCCAGACGAAGATTCTCCGCGTGTGCGTGTGGACGTTGGAACACGATAAATCTGTCGTGGACATTAAGTTATCCATGTCGAGAATAATAACTATAGCGGGACTGGGTCAGATTTGATTGTTTTCGGCTCTAGATCTAAATTACGATCTGTGGGTGAATAAATGTGTGCTATAAAAGTCCGACTCATACGCTATGTTGCTTAGGAATCCCAACCCTCAGAAGATACTGCACTCTTTTTTTTTCGTTGTAAAGCGGAACACGACAACTACAACAAGCATGAATGAATCAAACGATTATCTCTTTTTAGATACAAAAATCTGGCATGTTTTTTAACATGCACCAAGAGGCTTTGATTTCATATAAATATGAATAAGAAGATAATATCCATATTTTATTTTGAAACACAGTAAATCTCGATAATTTTGGATTAGGTTGTTTTAATCGGGATTGGAATACAAAGTTGAACTCATGAACAATGAATATAAAAATTTGGAATTAGTATAAAATTGTAGAACCGGAAATGATATACAGGTAAAAAGTCAAGAGCCATTAAAAATTATTGAAATTTATTCTTCTTTTTTATAGTGTATTATCCCTCTGCTGCTTAAAAGTAATTCAAAAATGATTGAATAAATTATAATGATTTTAATCATTCAAAAGTACCAAATCAGCTATTTGTTTCTAACTAGTAATATTTATGAAATCGCTGTTCGTAACTAATTTAAAAGCATATTTTTATACTTGAAATTTTAATTCATATCTTTATTTCATTGAAAAATTCGAGTATAATAGTTTAGTTAGTAAGTAGCAATAAATCAAATAATGTATATTTGAAATTTCCTATGCACAGCTACATTGAAAATACAAAATTTTTGATATCATTGTTAAATAAAGTTCACACAAGTGTAAATAAAGGAATGATAACAGAAACTTTTTATCGAAGGAAAAAACAATACATTCATTTCCTCAGAGAAGTCATTATTTGTAACAGTAAGTGACATCAGCGTAATAGAATAGACTTTAATGATATAATAGTTCTTTTACACATTTTAATTATTTATATTCTAATTTAAAAAAATTAAGTAAACTTTAAATTATTTTTGATACTTTTTATCTTATTTATAAAAGGAGTGGCTGTTCTGTTATTCAGAGGAGTTTCTAAATTTATCTGAATCACCTCTACGTTATTTGAAGAATCAAAAAAAATTTAAAGAAATTATTTTTTTAGAAAAAAATTAGTTATTTTTATTATTACTTAGCGATCGTTTTCGTTTTGCAGTTAGTTTTATATATAATCTGGTATTAATCAGAAAAAGTCAAGCATTGTATCACAAATCTAGATTTACGACATTAAATTAATTTTTTAAGTGTAAGATTTAGTAGCTGTATAATTTATTAATAAGTTTCATTTGCTTATGAGAGCTTTATATTCATTTAGTACAAGAAATTATTATGCTAATTTATACTAAATACCAGCTTTATCCAGTACATGTTTCATACGCAGCTAAATAAGATTTTGAGTCACTGTCATGAAAGATTATATAATGAGGTCTATTTACATAAATGTATTACAAAATAATTTATTATTACTTCATTATATAAGGATGCATATTCTAATTATTATAATTTGTAATAAATTAATATTATATAATGTCATTAAAATTCGAAACTTTGTGAGATTACCTTCAATCTCTTGCACCTGGGGTAAATCGATATTAGAAGTTTCAGTCCTCTCTAGTATATACTAGAAATTTTATATCATTTTATAGCTAACCGTCATGGTTATTATATAAAGGAAATGATTTACTATCAAAAAAAGCATTTTATACATCAAAAAATTGGATTTATTTATGCAGGCAAATTATTTACAAATAAGCATTAATCTTTGTTTGTTCTAAGATGATTATAAAAAAATATTTTGCTAATTGACACTATTATATTATGGGAAGTAATAAAAAAATTCCTTTTCTTAAAACGTTCTATTAGAAATCTCTTCAAACTTAAAATTGAACTCATAAAATTGCATATATTATTAATTATTGTATCTTTAATATTAGGAGTATACATTTAAGAGCAATACTTAAGAAAATAAATACTTTCTCCACTTTTTTGAATCAT
>JAOUZG010019115.1:2913087-2931407 GCA_026289955.1 Argiope argentata
TATAAAAAATTTCTTTTCTGAAAACTTTTATTGGAAACATCTTCAAACTTAAAAGTGTACTCATAAAATTGCATACTTTATTAATTATCGTATCTTTAATGTTAGAAGTATACATCTAGGAGCAATACTTAAGAAAATAAATACTTTCTCCACTTTTTTGAATCATCCTGTATATATATTTATTAAAAAAATTCTTATGGAAGTAATTTCTCACATCATAATTCTTACATAAGGCGTTTCAACAATAAAAAGAAAAAAGAAGAATAAGGAATCAATTAGACCACAAGAATATATACCAGAAATTTTATGTCATTTTATACCTAACCCTAATAGTTATTTTATAAAGGAAATGATTTACTATCAAAAAAACCTTTTTATGCATCAAAAAATTGGATTTATTTATGCAGGCAAATTATCAAAAAAGCAACAATCTCTTTTTGTTCTTAGATTATTATCAAATCAATTCAATTGAACTAATAAACTTTGTAATTAGAAATCTACCTCTTGGTACAATATTGAGAGAAAAAAAAGGATTTTTCCACTTTTTAAAAAATATATACTATAAATAATTATGCATTTTTATCATTCATACTGAAGTAATTTCACCGATCATAATCTTTTCATGAGGTTTATAACAATAAAAAGATTAATGAATAATAAGAAATCCATTATATTGAATTTATAAACTTTGTAGTCGGATACTTAAATCTAGATGCAATACCTAGGCAAATAAATGGTTTCCAACTCCCTTTTTTTGGAATATCTGGTTGAAGCAATTTCCTCAATAATTAATCTTTCATAAAGTTTTTAACAAAAAAAAGCATAAAGAAGAATAAAAATTTAGCTATATTGAATTTATAAATTTTCTAATTAGAAGTTTATATCTAGGTGCAATGCTCAGGGCAATGAATGATTCTTTCCACATTTTTGGAACATCCTGTATATAACTGAAACAATTTTTTTTCTCATGCTGAAGTAATTTCACCCATCATAACTCTTTCACGAGGTCTTTAACAATAAAAAAGAATAAAGAAGAATAAGGAATCGACTATAAATCATATTTAATGTTCATTTTCAAACGGTGAAAGTCAGAATACATTGTTTATTGATTAAAGCAGTTTCGTTTTCAATTTTGAAACGGAAAGAGTAATGCTATTCCTCGCCAGAAAGAAACAATAATGCGTCTGACAAATTCCTCGCACAACTTATAAAAGTTGCCGACGGTTCGATTTTGGGGACAGTAAATAATTTTATTCTTGATACTCCTTTTATCGATTTCTGGTCTGTTTTATTAAAAACTTGAGACACCATTTTTATGTTTTGACGGGAGTTTTATTGACACACAATGGAATTCATCACAAACAATCGCCGTCTTTTTATTATAGCTTTACGTCGCTTTATTTTTAAGAGCAAATAATTGGAAGACTGCTTTTGTCGCTAAGCGATTGTTCGAAGAATTATGGTTGAATAAATATTTTTTTTAATAAAATTAAATGCAAATGGTTTAATTATTCATTCTTAAACTTTTAACGATTGGGATCCAAGTATTCAAACAACTTTTAACCATACTTTCAATGACTTTTGTTTTGTTACATTTCGATTAAATTCCAAACTTTATATACATTATATCAAAATATCTTTTATGTTGCTTTTATAAACATATAGTAGCAGGATTAAAGAACTATAACTTTTTATCACAGGTATAAGATAAACAATGAAGAGCTGGAGTTTTAAAGAAGGATTTCTGAAAGAGTAAAGAATATTATTTTTGAATAATTTGAGAAAAAAAATTCGATTTATAATTCAATTGCTGTCTTAATAAATGATCTCATTATCTAAATATAAGCGGATGGGACTTTAGAAATTATGTTGGATAAAATTTATTCTTTATAATAAATTCCATTCATCCAATATTATCATGAAAAAGCCGTAGTTATTAATGATACGTTGCTTTATACATATTATAAAGTTACACTCTAAATATTATTAATATTTTATTATATTTATTTAAAATTATTCATCTTAATTTTAAATATTTTAATATTGATTTAGTGAAGTAATTAAGCTTATCATGGATTTATCTCCATTTTTAATAATTTAACGATTATTAAGTGAAATAGTGTAATAATTAATTTTTCATTTAAAATAGAATAAATTAATTATTTTATTTCCTTTAAATCCTAATGATGAAAATTCAGCTTTCATTTATTTTCGTTTTATCCTGTATTATTTCATTTTATTTAAAGAGATTTATATGGCTAAGTAATAAAAAAATATTAGTAGATAAAAGAAATCGTTATAATCAAACTAAATAAAATTAAGAACACAATAATGTTAATATAAATTATAGAAAGGAGTTTATACTAATTGAATTATAATCAGCAGTCATTTGATCACGTGAAATCCATTATTTTATAACATTAATAATTATTTTTTTCTTCTTAATTATGCGACATTTTAGGTAAATGGACATTTTCTCTTTTCTGAAAATTATTGCAAATAAAATGAATTGCTTACTGAAAATTATGGCAATATTAAATCTGCAGATAAAGAGCTACATGAGTGCCAAAGTTAATTTTTAAAGAGATGCCTTAAAAGCCTCGTACATTTTTTTTGTAAGTTTTGTAATAAAGACAAAGCAAATGCGGGATAAAAGTTCTTTATCGAATTAATCTCTTATCAAAGAATGCATTAAGAAAGATAGGAAATATCTTGATTAGTTCCGTTTAGGAAGTAAAGTCAGATAAAATTAATTTTCATATCTAAGATAACAGAAATTAATTAACTTGAGTACCGAAGTAGATTGAGGCCATGCAGTTCCAAAATACTTTCCTGTCTAAGCTTGCATTTAGCTTGCTTTTAAACAACTTTTAAATTTTTATTTTTATATGTATGAATCTATTTATATTTCAGTGAAATTTTTTTATATTATTGTCATGTCTTTGAATACATATTTCAATTAAATCGTGAGTACTTAAGTACATACTTCAACGATTGAACAATGGAACTAAAATGGAAAAACATATGAAAAAGCGAACAACAATTATAGTTACAGAAACCTAAAAACTAATATTTAAGGATTTTGTTTATTTCTGCCAAATTTTTTTGAAAATATAAGCTTTCATGTTGTTTAGAGAAAAAAATTGAGTTTCCATGTTTGGATTTCATTAAATGTCGTTATTATCAGATATAATGGATAATTAATAGTTAAACATATGTTTTGAAATAGAGTGTCTTTAAAAACATTCCAAAGCATGATACTAAATTCTTTATTGCAGTAATTGTTTATTTCAATATTGTAGGCAATGTTCCTGTTATTGTAGCAGTAGAATAATTATAAATTATAATAGTAAATTATAATCAGGAAATCGAATTATATTTCCTGTCATATAATTTTGCACAAAGACTTAAACCTTAAGAACATGAGAAATAACCATATTTTTTTAGAAACTTGTTAAAAAGTGTTTATTTCAATATTATATGGAATCTTTAATTTTTCGATAGTTGTGATATTGCCATAATTATAAATTATAAAAACAAATTCCAAATTTATGAAATCAAATTATATTTTGCTCCTTAAAACTTCCCTATTGCACAAAAGTATTATAAAATATTGATAAATATTCGTAATATTGTATAATATTGTTGAATATTGTTTACTACCATATAGTATTGAATAATATTGTACAATATTATGATACATATTGTGCTACCTGCGTTGTACAAAGATTTAAAACTAAAAAAAAATTGAAGAATAACGCCCTTTTTTCCGAACGTTAAAAATTATGAACGATAATTATTTAACTAAAATAATTGAAAAAATTAGGTGGTTGTTGATTTACTTACTAAATATTCTGTTATGAAGGAATGTGGTAGTTAATTTTAAAATCTCTCTGCAATTTTTGACCTGAGAATATGGATTACTTTTCAGTCGTTATTTGTCTACATAGTTTTCCATATATAACACAAAGAGGATGGTTCGCAACAACAGACAGAAATGTCCATTCCGCATCAAAGTAAGAAAGAATCAGCTGGACAACCAAATATCTCTTCTACTAATTTGACTCTGGCAAAAGGTGACATCAATTCGAATTTCTTCCTCTATTGCTAGTTTCATCTTACAACCTTATGACAGATAACTGCTGACAAATAAGTCACCAGATTTCAAAAAACAGTTGTTTTGGAGAAGAAAACGATTTTCTTAATGCTAGACATTGTTTTTGTTTATGGAACGGTAATATAAACCATAAAATGAATTATATAATTATTTTTTATAAAAAATATAAAACATATATTTCGGATAATTGAATTTAATTATATCTTTTACATAACTAGAATACAACTTATTCTATTATGACTTGTCCGTGATATTGTGCATTCTGAATATGATGTGAAATTACGTATTGTTACAATATCATAAAGAATTTTATGTTATTAACAAATAGTATTAATGAAATAAATCGTAAATACCGCTAAACGAATCCACATGCCATGAGCAATGCCTTCGTATTCATGGCAATGAAATATTTGAATTATCACTCCCTTTTTTTTCTACTGTTTCAATTGGCGAAAAAACAGTAAATTGATACAATTGACGGAACAAGCTATATTGGAAGATTACACATCTACCATTAAATCAACCAGTTATTTCGATGACATAGGAATGTTAGATCAAGTGTTGAAGTATTTTTTCGTGTATTTCTATCCTAAATCTCAAGGAAGTCAGACGTCTTCTTAAAATTTTGATGTTAAAATTATGAGAATTGATTACAGGCCGAACTCCAGTCTTTAAACAGAGTTGAAAAATTAGGATGGCAATCCCAATTATTTTAGCGTCTAATTTTGGAATAAAATTCTAAATTATCTACATAAAATAGGATAACTAATTATTTCTTAGTTCCATTTTCTTTTCTTCCAAAAAGGGCATAAATATTTACGAGAATGCTTCGAAATTCTTACAGGAAGATACTGATATATTGGAGATAAAGTAAAAAATTACCAAAATACTCTTAATTTCATTTTGATCTTTAAAAAAATACTAATTTTTCTTCTTTAACATGAATATATAATTTATAAACGTAGCTAGTTATGCTAAAGCGTGTGTAGTTAGAGTAAATATGATGACAATCCAAGTCCAAGGCAGTAAGTACAAAGTAACAGAAACACAAAAAATCTTAAAACTTTACTCGGCAACTTTTTTTTTGTAAAATCTTCTATTTTTAGAGAAAATATTTAGATCTGATTCACATACAGATTATGTATGAATATTTTTTCAATATTTCTGCAATATAAATGGATAAATTTGATAAAAAAAATCGTGAATGAACTTAGTTTAACATGTTATTCGAATTAGTTAAATTTATTGCATCGGTGTTGTTGGACATAAGCTGAGCGTATTTGTATTCGAATAACGTCATATAGAGCCTTCTCATAAAGTTTTCAGGTCCCAGTTTGTTGCCATCCTGTGTCAACAATACAAACATTACAAAAATTTACGGAACATCGCTATATGACATTTTCAATATAAAAGCAGATAGAAACATTTCTATATTAGAAACATTTCTATATTTTATTTAGCCACAGAAACCTTATATGCATAAAATGGCGTTTTTATCGTTTTCAAGAAAAGCATCTATATGGATAATTTTAAAAATAAAATCTTATCTAAATATAAACTTTGATCTAAGTCATCAAAGCCATTTCCAAGATACACGAAAAACATTATATGTGTGAAAGAATTCCTCATTTAAAGTTATAAGCTATTACCAAAAGATCATAGTATTTTGGGTTTAAAGGAAAAAAATTAGATTCTTTTGAAATCTGTAGAATGTATAAATGTAAACATAAGAGCGTTTTCTTTGTATCAACATTTTAAAAGCAGTTTGTAAAAAAACTCATAAATTTTACACAATTATTCTTTTAAAAATATCTGCAAACTGGTTGAAATACTTTAAAGGAACATACAATTGATTAAATACCATTGAAAATAAAGTTTTCTAAATTTTTAATTTCAAATCTGTACCTGTTGTAATTTGAGAAGCAATTGGATTTCTTCTGTAAGCATTTTTCACCTAACTCAAGAATAAATAAATAAATAAATAATCCCTAACAGTTCCTCATTTTTTAATGTTGTTTCAGACAAAATACAAGGTGAATACTGAATTGTTTCGCTAGTTCCTTTCTGTGCTTTGATATTTTGCATAATTTTTAGCCTCAAAAAGCTGAATATTATGACACGCTTTCTTACGGCGTTTAAAAAATATTTACAGAAAAAAAAAGCTTACAGCGTTATTTTCTCATTAAAAAGATATTAGCTGCTACATTAAATCCATGAACGCAGCAATGAATTTTCGGTGTCCATTAAAGACATTTTTTTGCGTACATCATCTTGGAAAACAATTTCTTTCTAGGCTGTTTATGACAAAAAATAATGTATTTTTAACATCAGGTTTTTTGCTTGATCAAATATCTTCATCGCTTTCATTACCAGAACAGCGTATAATTTTATTAATGGCCGAAAAGAATTTTTGTTGAAACCTGATTTCTTTTAATAGGTAAAAAAAAACCCTCTTCTTTAAAAAATAATTTCATTCGCAAAATAATTAATTTACATACCGTAAGTGCACTTAATATCATTTGTCAGAAATTCAGGAGATGATTCAATAATAAACAATTAAATTAGAAATAATTTCTTCATTTAGTTTATACCCTAATAGCACAAAAAGGCTTTAAAGAATTGTCTAGCTTTGATCAATATTCGTAATATGGTATAATATCATGGAAAATTGATTAATACCATTAATATCGCTCACTATTGTGCAATATTGGTAAATTGGCTGTGCTACCGATAATTGTTTCGCCATTTGTAATAGAAGAACATCCTACTAGTATGTATGTTAATGAATAGTGTTAAGGGCGTCCAGCTTGAATTAAGTTATGCAAAGCATTGTCCGGCCATATGTATAGCATTTAACAATCATATATATAGCCATGTCCGACCATGTGTATAACATATAACTTGTCTGGCCGTGCGTAAAACATACAGCATTGTCTGACCATGTATAATACATACAGTATTTTCTGACCATGTATAATACATACAGTATTTTCCGACCATGTATAATACATACAGTATTTTCCGACCATGTTTATAGCATAATATCATTGTCCGACCATGTGTATGCTATTAGCAAAAATCAAATTACGATTTCAACACATGAAAATCAAAAAGATTTTAAAGTAAAAAATATCTCATGAATGTAAGTTTTACGGTGCGACAAGAGAGAGCATCACCCCTTTTTGACAAAGATATTTAGAGCCAAATATGGCAAACCGATTTTGTCGTTGGATGATATCTTCCTCCGGGAGATAAGATGCAAGAGCGCGAGGAGTTGGCGATTTTGAAAAGTGCGCCAAGGGGGTGATGTTCTATACGGATCAACAAGTTCTAATACTTAAACATGAGCCTAACCATGTAGTAAATTTCTACTCAATATATAATTTTAAAAACACGAGAAGAAAGGGAAATAATCATCTAAAATCCTACTATATAATTATTAATTATACACTCCATTTTTAACAACTACTTAGTTTTTTGTCAATTAAATAAATTGAAATATAAATAAAGAAAACACCGGACGTTGAAAATGCATTATTGTATTGTCATAAACAGCAAAGAATAAAATTATTTTTTTACAGACATTCTAAAAAAAATCATCAATTTGAGAGCTAATCTTCTCATTTTCTCTAATGTATAAATCGCATTTGAATTAATATATAAAATTTGATGGTCGTTATTACAACATTGCATTTAAATATGTATTCCACTTCAAAAGTATTCCATCTTTTTTAAACACAGAGAATAAAAGTAAATCTCTTATTAACTAGGAAAAAATATTTAAAAAACATTTTAAGTTGTTGCTTAAAGAAATAATTAAAAACGAATTTAAAGCGGTTTAGTTCAATATTTTTATGTGAATTTTTAATACAATTTAATAGTCGTAATATGAATTAATGAGAAATCATAAAAAATCAGCTTTAGAATATTTTCTCTTAAAAACTAAAGATATATTATATTTTGATATTTTAAAAATTGCAAAATGATAAATGCCTTCTCAACATTTTTTTTGTAATTGATAACAAAAATAAGCTATCTAACTGAAGAAACTATTCACTGTACAAAAATAATTTTAAGTAAGGTTTATATCCATCTTTTGAAGTAAGACTTTTCATATTGCCGATACTGTTTAGTATTTTGAAAATACTTCAACGCATACAAAAAATTTATGTTTCTATTTTTGATGTCACAATTTATTTTTAGTCTCTATTTAAAGAAATGTTGAAAGCACATAAAAAATTCGTCTATCTTAATTTAATTTTAAAATGTTTTGATTATATAATTATGACAACAATAATACACATAATAATATATTCAACTTTGGTGCAATGGGTCAGAATATAATTCAAGAAGCTAAAATACTGAAAAGCTCTATGTTTATTAATACTTTGAACTTTCAGCACTTTATGAAAGCTTTCGCTTTGCTTACATTTAGAATACTAAATATTTGACACTTCTAATCAGATATTATCAAAGAATTAATTTATCACTGAGATAAAATAAATAAGTAAAAATATGAGGGAAATAAATAAATTTATATCATACATTAAATACAAATATTTAACAATTCATTGATTTTTTCAATTTATCTCTAGACACTTTATTAATATTTTTAAGACAAAAAACTTAACACTTAAATAAAGCTTGAATGTCTTTATTTCAGATTCTAATAGTTTATAAATGTTCACTTTGAAGTCATATTAAACAAACAAACATAAAAAAAGACATTCACTTTATTATGTCATTTTATATGACATGAAGAGGGAATTGAATTATTTAAGGTTTCTTGCATGGACAGAATACTTTATGAAGTTTTCAAGATAGAGGTGTATACATTTAAAATCTTTCTCTTAAACATTAAACATTATTTATCGTTTGTATCATTTTATTCTTGAAAGCCTATATTTGAATTTTATATGCGAAAGTCATTAAAAATTTAGGAGAATATCTAATTTATCTTATACGTAAAAAAATGTCATATAAAACAAAGCGAATTTAAGATTTTAAGGAAAGCTTTCTGACGGTATAGAATAAAATTAAAAAAGAATGGTAAACATTTGACTAAATAAGCGTGAATCATTTGATAAATAAATAAAGCAAAATGGAAATTTGCTTAGTGCTCATTATACTATTTTTTTATCATTCTTGAAAGTGCCTGCGTAGGTGTAAGGTAAGCGTTTAAATGTCGAAGGTCTTTTGGAGTTATTGCTTTAAAATTTGCGTCATTCTAAAAATAAATGAAAATACATTTTTTTGTATTTTTTTCCTTCTTGTTTCTCTGCTCATTTTCTCTTATATGCATAGAAAAACTATTGCAATCTTCAAGAAATTCAACTTCGAGATTTTGATAAATTTTTAAATGTAGGATTCCATATAAAATTTACTGTGAAATTATTTCTGCCAATTGAATTATTTCTATTAGTTTTGTATTATCTATTTTAGAATTATTTCTGTGAATGGGATTATTTCTGTTATTTTGATATTATCTATTTTGGAATTATTTCTGTTATTTTAGTATTATTTATTTTGTAATTATTTCTGTGAATGGAATTATTTCTGTTATTTTAGTATTATTTATTTTGTAATTATTTCTGTGAATGGAATAATTTCTGTTATTTTGGTATTATCTCTTTTGGAATTATTTCTGCCAAAGGAATTATTTCTGCAATTTCTGGAATTATTTCAGTTATTTCTGGAATCATTTCTGTTATTTCTGGAATTATTTCAACTATTTCTGGAATTATTTCTGGAATTATTTCTGTGAGTTTGGTATTATCTACTTTGGAATTATTTCGGCCATTTCTAGAATTATTTCTTTTGTTTTGGTATTATCTACTTTGGAATTATTTCAGCTATTTCTGGATTTATTTCTGTTATTTTGGTAATATCTACTTTGGAATTATATCTGTAATTTCTGTCAAAATAATTCAAAAGCTATTTCAGCTAGATAGATCAAGTTTGAAGTGTAGGTTTAATCTAAATATATTGGTCTCTATCATATTAACAGAAAGTTCATTTGACTGATTTATTTGAAAGCTTATTTGCTATTAAGATTTTTTATAAACAGCTTTATTAAGATGGATGCTAAAAGGTTTCTGAGCGGCCGTCCGCTGGAGTCTAAGATGTATTTCATTATTATTTATGATCATAACAGGATTCAAAAAAATCTGATATGGTTATTAATTAATTAGTTAATTTCTATTTTGTTCGTATTTACTGATATTTATAATAAAATTTAATACATAATTTAAGAATTAATATTTGTTGCTTAATTTGTACCTAAATTTTTACATATTGACAGATTATGATATATAATAAAAATTTTCCCATTAGTTTTTCCCTATTTTTGTTAAAATTCATATATTTCTACAATATTTATGTTTAAATGATTTATATGCTAAGTAAAATTCGTCCAATTTATATTAATATTTTTAGTTATGATTTATCTTATATATTAAGCTATTTTTTTTTAAAAAAAGTAAACATTCGTGAGATGGTTATCTTCATTGGAAATGTATGGTAATTTCTATACCACAAATTCAGAATAAAAAAATATATAAAATAAAATAACATTCAAAATATAATATATCAATATTTGTGTGATTTTCGGCACATTGTTTTTAAATTATCCAATATATCGTTTACATTTATTTCTAATTGAACTCACAAATACTTCAATAATATTAATTGTACAATATTTAAAAAAAATTTCTTGCTCCTATATGAGAAATGAATGAAAAGGGAACAGGAGAAAAAAATAAAAAGAATAAATAATTCAGAGCTATTACTACCTTATTTACACATTCATAAATAGAAAAGCATAATTTTGATAAAGACAAAAACACTTTTAAACTTTAAGCATCTTCTTTAAGAATAAATACCATCATACAAAGAAAACTGAACAACTTGGGTAAAAGATACAAAAAAATTATAGATATAAAATATCTAAAATTGCAAAAAAAAAAAATGTTTCATGATAAAAATTATATAAAATAAAATTTTTAACTGAGCAGGTGAAACAAATTATAATATTTTAAACGTTGTTTTTTATATCAGGAATAACTAACATATTTAATTTTTAGTATTAAATCATGTTGTTGTTTACTTATGGCACTTGCCATGGACAAGCCCCCGTTGATAACATCAGCAGAATTTCAAGCCTAAGATATGCGTCTCTTTGTTTTTACAAGTAGCGCCGTCTAGGGCCAAGAGTACGCCTTAACTACACACACGTCACAACCTTTTTAGGGGGCGGACTTCATTCATGCGCATTCATTCATCTCAGATCGTAATTTAGACTTGGAACAGAGAACGATCCCCTCTGACCCAGTACCCCCAGTGGTGTCTCTTGACATGGATGACTTTGCGACCACGAACAGATTTAACGAGCGCCAGCCACAACACACTCTGGGAATTTTTTCGCCGGTGAGCTTCGAACCCGTAACCTAAGGAGTACGATTCCAACGCTCTTACAACCAGGCCATCCTGTCCCAGCACTAAATAATAGATAATATAAAAGGCATTTTAGTAAGAATCAAAATTTTAATTATATATTTCTAGCAATATCTTCTGATAACACTACATGACAACCAATATATAAAAGATTCAATTCGTTTGACGGTATCAAAATAAAAGCATTCATTGATAAATTCCGAGAGCTAATACATTAAATCTCGAAATCACTCAATATTAATCACATAGAACTGACGACCAATATCCAAATCTCATTTTCCGAACACAGATATATACAACAAGGTAATTCTCATGGCATCTTATAGTACCAATTTTCTTATCCACCCTAAAAGTTTCAATCATACCAGCCCGAGAAGTACCAATTACTTCATCAGCGTCTCATTACCAGTCCCATTCCCTTCACTACTGAATATTACGGTTTAAATCACTGTCCCTTTCTCCGAACCACTCACTTAAACCTGTCACTGGGTGCTCCGTAATTGGAAGTGTTCCCCTCTCACTGGGCCTTGTGTAGGGTATCTTCGGAGAATAGTTAGGATAAAGCGTACGAGGTCAAACGCGATAATTAGTCTTGCATTAGTTCGCCCGTTTGAACGTTAAACACTCGACCAAATAATGACATCAACGTCATTGGGTTTGCGAGGATTAGCAATATCTTGGCAGAGGAACGACGGCGCTTCCTGCCAGAGACAGTAATTCAGAAATTATGTATCTGAGGAGGACATCGATGTGGTGTATGTAGGACTCAGTAGCGATAAGTCAAAGAATGCTTCACTTTAACTTTGACGTAATATGGTTGGAAGCTTGAAAAATGCTACGTATAATACGTTTTAACCTGATTTGGAAATCATTGAACAAAGAAAATTATTGTTCGGAAGAGACAATTTAAAAAAGTTTCAGTTGGGGATTCTGGCAAAGAAATGCCAGTTCATCTGCAGGAAAATTAACTTTAAATATTATTAAGCTATGTGTAGAGTTTGTTGTTATTGTTATGCAACATTACTTTTGGTTATATATTTTGTCATATTATTATTGGTGTCATATTAACTTGGTTCAAAATATAAGGTACAAGTTCCCCATCAGAAAAGGTTGATTCATTAATTCAAAGACAAAGGTATAAAAACTTCGGTATAGACAACATCATCTTTGTTTTTGATGAAACGTTTGTACCAGAGACAAACCAATCGATCTATCAAAGAATGCTTCATCCTTAACTTTGACATAATATGGTAGGAAGCTTGAAAATGCTCAATATTATACGTTTTAATATGATTTGGAAATTATTGTTCCGAAGAGTATATTTTTGAGTCTCAGTTAGTGATTCTGGAAAAGAAATGCTATTTCATCTACAGTTTAAATAAAACTAACTGTAAATATTATTAAGTTCTTCATCGGGATTGTGTGTTATTTTTATGTAGCATTGCTTTCAGTGCTATATTTTGGAACATTATCTTCGGTGTCATATTACACACGAATGTGGTTCAAAATAAAAGGTAACAAGTTCTCCAACAAAAAAAAGTTTATTCCTTAATTCAAAGACAAAGGTAGAAATATTTTGGTATAGACCATATAATCTTTGTTTTTTTAAAACATTTGTACCATTGACATTCTAAAGGGGCATAAAAGAACTCAGAATGTAGATTAACAATATCTTTATGAATTTTAGTATCAATTCCGAATTGTTTTTTCATCTTGAGATGCAAATGATGCATCCACGTTTCGTCTTCTGTAACAATATGCTGATGGAACACCTACCGATTGCAATTGCATTAACTACTAAAGAAAGACTCCATTGGTTTGGTTTGATTATCGTCTTAGAGTAACCAAGGTATTCAATGCCGTTTCCAACACAGCATCCTGCCTAACTCGGAGTATTAGGAATCCAGGTTGGTTTAATAAGAGTACCCGGTAAGGTATCCAGTGACAATTATGTTCATCGTTAGTCAATTCTTCGCTCACCTGCAATGATGATGTCATGCACTTGTGTAATACTAGAGTCAATAGTTTACAAAGAGTTAAACAAGAGTCAAACTTTCAATAGTCATATGTTTTCTAAGATGTATGAGCATGGATTCTTCTTCTTGTGTACAGCCGACCACCTCGCCACCACTGAACGTAGCAGTAGGACAGGATTTGTTGTGGCCGACTGGGGACTGTAGCAATGTCCATCCTTACTTTGACCGGATCTGTTAAGCTGATATTCTCTCTGAGATGATGAGCCCCAAAGTGGTCAAATACTGACCACCTCCTCCTCTACAAACTTTCAAACAGTTTGCAATACACTGACAATTTTAGACATCATGTCCTTCAGAATACTAAGCTTACCTGGTATCATCAGTAGAAAAACGCTTCTTCTTCTGTACAGCATACCACCCCGCCACCACTGAACGTAGCAGTATCGACTGGATTTGTTGTGGCAGACTGTAAATAGTAGAAAAACACTGACAATTTTAGACATCATGTCCTTCAGAGTCCTAAGGTTACCTGGTACCATTAGTACTGAACTCAAGTCATCATTTTCAACTTGCAGTTGTTTTCTATGTTCGGAGACTTCCTTTAAATAGTGGCAAACAGTACCGATTCCCCCACAAATGCATTTACTTTCCTGCTTTCCTCCAAATTGGATGAACATGGTCTTCTCCTTAGACACCAATTGATGACGGATTTTTGTTGAGGATGTTTCTTTTAAAAGCAGAGTTTATCTCACTTCACATTTCACTTGTTGATTGTCTGTCCTTTAACACTGTCATCTTCCACAGAGGAATCTAAGAGCTACAGTAAATGGCTCTATTTTCAAATAGAGTTTGAGTACAATGATTTTCTGCTATACTTAAACATGAGACTCAATTCTGACTTGCAACAGTTGATTTATCCGAAGTTTTTTATATATTCGTTAATTAGTATACTAGAGCATCGCTAAACTCTATACATTGGGTAACAATACATATGAAAAAGGTTATTAGGGTGGAGTTCTTGAAATTTTTCTTAATCATTAATCACTAGTTTCCAATTAACATTCAAACACCAGACAACCAAATTTGAGTTTTTATCACTTACTTTCCACAAAATTTTAACCAAAACTTGACATAGAACCAAATATCAAATTTCATATGCATATATCAATTTTCAAGCTTTCAATTTTTTTTTCATATGAATGCATAGACTAATAGAGGGTCATCCGTTTTGAGATTTCCTTCCTAACTTGATAGGTATCTAAACATTAATTTTTAAATCTGTGCACCTAATTTTACCGGCTTAGATCTCTTTATTTTGCAGTTATTTAGTTAATTTATATTGCTTAATTAATAATTAGTTAATAATTTCTTTGATTCAGTTCCATTCACACTTTAATAAAAATAAATTTAATACAAAAATCGTCTACTAAACTTTATATGTTTAACTGACTGTGATTTGAATTATCATGTTCGCAGAAAAAGTGCCATAAAAGTGTTTTTCGAACTATGGAATAACAGAAATCAAAGTTGAATTTTTTGATGATTATCATTAGTAGGTGTACTATGTTCGGTCGATACAAATTCTGAAATCACAAAAGTCTATTTGCAGTGTTATGAAAGCCTAAATTGTTTCTTTTTTTATTTTTCTTCATTCCTCTTCTTTGAACTAATAAGTATCATAATTAATAAGCTTAATCTAAAACTGTTTAAAAGCATTAATAATAAACTATTTTAACTCACTCAATGGTACGATGACTCAGAGGGCTGGAAAATCTGAGGTTCTATTAAATGAAGAAATTTTCTTATCCCCCCCCCAATCCACGAAGTCAGCTCTGAACTGAAGGGGTTGATATACAAAAGAAGTCCCTATTCAGCTGATGACTATTAAGTAAAGGTATGCTCAGATATCCTTAGAGAGTTCACTGAAAAGCTCCATGTTCTCTAAACTTACCTGGACTCGATTATAAAGGACAAAGGACACTCCATGGGTATTCAGTGTTAAGGACAGACATTCAGTGTTAAGGACAGACACAGGAAAGGAAACTTCACAATGATGCCAAGGCTTCTATCACTTCCACTAAAAGGGACATGAAAGGATTTGATTTATTTAAGCCTTAATAGAGGCTTTTATATAAGCTTTAATATTTAACACATAAACAATGTTTCTATTTACTTAACATACTCTTTTTTTAATAAGATAAAAAGGAATGAAAGATTTAACTTCTTTTTTTTTACTTAATGATTCTTTTTGAAAATTTCATGTCATCTGATAGCTCCCTTTTGAAGGGCATTGGTTGCTTTGAATCTGTTCAAAATTTTAAATCTGAAGAAATGCTTAAAAAATTCAATTATTTTTAGTTGAAGTTTTATAAGTTTTTAAATAAATTTTATTAAAAGGCGTAAAAGGTTAAAAATTCTTTTCTATGACTTTTTTTACTTTTAAAATTAACATTCATATAAAAACTTAAAAAATATATGTTTTCAAAACTTATTTTTGTATCATTAAGAATCTTATGAAAACTGTTTTTTTATATTAAAATACTTTTTTAAGGTATGAAATATCCAATAAAAATATACTTAACGACAACTATTTTTGCTTATTAAAAAATATTTTTAATATATCAAATGCTTTAAACAGTCCACAAAGTCAAAATTCGTATACATCACTTGATATTTACATTTCAATCAGCAATGTCTTACTGAGCATCATAGACATTAAAGCAGTGTTGTTTCTTTAATCTTACACTCCATGTTTATTCTGCACATAACATTCTTATTGGAATCGAATCCAAGAATTACAGAGTGCCTTTACTAACAAAACTCTCTTAAAATTTTCTAATTGCTCCCTATCTTTCTGAACTTTTAATGGTATGATAAAAACTATGTTATACTTTGAAATATATCAGAATAGTTTTCTCCAGTTGAATATGAATTCATCTATTAATTAATATGCTTCACGCAGAATTAATATTTTTACACATTATAAAAATATTTTTATCATCTCTTTGTTTTAATTATGGAGAAGAATAAAACTTAATGCACCCCTATTTAGTTAATAGAACAGAAAGGGGAAAAAATAATGTTCTCCATATCGATGATTCGAATAATTGAAAAGTGGCCAAAAAATTAACCACGTGATAAGTGTACGTGTAATATTTCATGAGTTAGCATAGTTCAACTGCTCGTTTACTATCTTTTTACAAGCTAAATACTACTGGTGAATGATAATAGGATAAACCAGATCGGAATATTGTGATAATTATCTTTATCGAGGGGAATAACTGATCCAAAGTAAACAAATATTAAATAAAAATAACTTTTTAAACACAATTTTTTGTTATTTTAAAAAGTTAAAATTTCTCTATTTAATGTATTATTATTACAAATTTAAAAATGTCGTCATTATTTTTATAATGTGATGTGAAATATTACTATGCGAGTGAAATCAAACTTTGGTTAATTTAATAAAAGAATTGAAAGTTTAATACTGAAAACATTAAAATTATGCATTTCATCCAAAACGGCTTAGAGTGACAAATCGATTTCAACTTTCTAAACAGCACAAATCGTGTTTTTTTTTTTTGCTTTAAACAAAAAAAACACGTTTTTGTTTTAGTAAGAAAAGTCAGTATGAATAATTAATTTTGGGTTGGTGCATAATTATCAGACGTTTGTAAAACGATAATATCAGGAATTCTTGAACAGTATTTATTATGAAAAAGGAAACATAAGAAATGAACAGTAACATTTTTAAATGATTATTAATTCCAGAGACATAGTCTCCATCTACTTCAATAACTGCTTTTCATTTGGTTGATTGGTTGGTTCTAATGGCACTTGCCTATGGACAAGCTCGCTGCTGGACCCAGCAGCAGATTTAAGCCGAGTGAAGCTTCTCTTGTTTCAAGTAGCGCCAACTAGGGCCAAGAGTACGACTTTTGCTACACACTCATCTCATTCGCTTGCACAACCCCTTTTTACAGGGGGGCACATTCACACATCTCACAGATAGTACACAGAATAACAACCCTGCCCGAACCAGGACTCGAACCCGGGACCTCCTGAACACGAGGCAGACGCGCTACCCCTGTGCCAGCAAGCCGGCTCATTTGTTTGGAATATAGTGGAGAGGTTTTAGAGAAACTCCATCCACAACCAAGATATTGAAATCGTCACACACTTTATTTTCTTGACCGTTTTTAGTGACCTATTGACGTAGGAAAGGATAGCACATCTATGAGAGAATATGGCTGACATCAAAGCAGTTCCAAGCCCTTGGTGTTGATGCATTCCATAAACGACGCTCAACACTTGGACTCGCATTATCGTGGTGGAAGAAGCTGTGGACCCGTCCATCCAATTCCCATACATTCCTAGCTTTTTAAGGCGACGAGCGATATTTAAATGGTCCAAAGACGTTATGGACTCATCCATCCATTTTCTATAATTTCCAAATTTTTTTAGTCGACGAGCAATAGTTAAATGGCCCAAAGACGCTGTGCACACATACATCCAATTTCCATACTTTCCTAGTTTTTTGAATCAACGAGAGATGGTTGAATGGTCCAAAGACGCTGTGCACACATACATCCAATTTTCATACTTTCCAAGCGTTTTGAGGCGACGAGCGATGGTTGAATGGTCCAAAGACGCTGTGCACACATACATCCAATTTCCATACTTTCCAAGATTTTTGAGGCGACGAGCGATGGTTGAATGGTCCAAAGACGCTGTGGGCCCATCCATCCAATTTTCATACTTTCCAAGCGTTTTGA
>JAOUZG010019115.1:2940922-2963072 GCA_026289955.1 Argiope argentata
GCCGCTGAAACGTATTTCTTTTACCACTTTCCACAACTTTTATTTTTCCCTAGGAGGAGTCTGATACTATTAATAACTTCCCTTCTAAAACTACGAAAAGGAAATAAACGTTTCTAAAAGAAGAAAAGTTTTTCGCCACGTTTCTTTTGCTTCGCTGCTTTCTCTTATCAGATAAACAATGAGATAAGATTATGAACGATTTAAGGATTCCTATTTATTATACTTTATTTGTTTATCATATGCTAAATAATTTGCTCATCTTATGCATTAATAATGAAATCTATGGCTTAAAGACAGAAAATGAAACCTTCATAGCTTTCATTCGATTTTTGAGACAACAGTAGCTTGAAAATCAAGTATTACTATCATGTATATGCTTTATCGTATACTTTTTAGCTAATATATGGGCATTGTAGGTTTTACATTTCATCTAATATATGGATAAAGTGGCTTTTACGCTTTATCTAGTGTATGGTTACCATAGCTTTTTCGCTATATCTAGTATATGGTTACCTTAGCTTTTTCGGTTTATCTAGTATATGATTATATCATTTTCATTTTATCTAGTATATGGTCAACCTAACTTTTACGTTTTATCTAGTATATGGTTACCTTCCACAGCTTTTACTTTTTATCTAGTATATGGTTACCTTAACTTTTACGTTTTATCTAGTATATAGTTACCTCAGCTTTTTCCTTTTATCTAGTATATGGTTACCTCAGCTTTTACGTTTAATCTAGTATACGGTTATCTCAGCTTTTACGTTTTATCTAGTATATGATTACCTCAGCTTTTACGTTTTATCTAGTATATGTTACCTTAGCTTTTACGTTTTATCTAGTATATGGTTACCTTAGCTTTTACGTTTTATCTAGTATATGGTCACCTTAGCTTTTACGTTTTATCTAGTATATGGTTACCTTAGCTTTTACGTTTTATCTAGTATATGGTCACCTTAGCTTTTACGTTTTATCTAGTATATGGTCACCTCAACTTTGTCATTTTATCTAGTATATGTTATCTCGCACGTTGATGCTTTAATCAAATATCGGAATTCCTGAGGGGTCACCTTGGAATTATGGATGAGAAGCTTCCGGTCATCGGTGGAAGAAACCAGACTTAACTTCTTATGAAAGGGTTATACCGTGGCCAGTGATGGCCTTCAGGATTCAACCATAGTTCTCGCCAGTGTTGCTGTTGAGGAATATGGTCATTCAAGTTTTTCCTTGCGCCTTCTAGTATATCGGAATGTTTATAAAGTATCGAACATTCTTAGATTGGTTTGATGTGGAAATTCTGAGGAAAAGTAACTGCCTCAGACATCGCCATCTTCATTTGTCCGTTGTTCAAAACTATAAAATACTTTGCAAGATAGTTCATACATTGCTTCAAAATTTACTTTAAAATAATTACATTAAATTATGCATTATGGGTATCAAAGATTAAATTTTGTCATGGAGCTAATCATATCACTAATACCTTCATCAGAATTTAATTATACTAACGTTCTGTTATCAATTATGTTACGTCAGAATTTGATACTATGAATCATTGCATGAATACGAAAACAAAAACTGTTCAGATCTATCTTTCTTCAATTTTTATATTCTTTCAACATCCCCAAGAAATAAATACCTTTCACCAGCATCAA
Organism: Argiope argentata; assembly: GCA_026289955.1. NCBI lineage: Eukaryota > Metazoa > Arthropoda > Arachnida > Araneae > Araneidae > Argiope > Argiope argentata. Next base: position 2,942,575 of record JAOUZG010019115.1, read on the forward strand.
ATGAAAGAAAGCTTGACAGCTGCAGAATAAGATATACAAAACTTTTTCATTCTGAGGATATTCATTTGAAAAGAGCTTTGATCCATATTCTTTAGAATGTGACGTCTCTGTCTCCATGCCAACCCGATTCTTATAGCAATATATATTTTTTTCAGCTTTTCAAACATAATTTTTTTTAAAAAAATATGATTGTTAATAAAACTATCATTTAATCAATTAAAAAAAATTATTTTGTTTTTACACATGAAGAATGAAATTTAATAAAATTTCATTTTTTAAAATCATTAAAGGAACTTGGTATTTTAAAATAAAATATACGTTAAATTCACAAAACGAATCAATTTCGAAATTGGAAAGCATTATAAATAATTGTGATTTTTGATGTAGCTGAAAACCCTATTCCTGGAAAGATCTATCTTTATAAATTGTATTATTATGACCTTTTAATCTAATGAAGGTCAAATATTGGTTCATTTAATTCAGTTGATATAATAAGGTTTGAAAAATACATTGATTGAATAACTAAAATATTTTTTTATAAAATCTGGATTAAATTGTTTAATTTTTATTAATTTTTGAACAATTCAATAAATTTTCATATATAAGATTTCTTCACATTTTTCAGATTATAAAAATTAAACTTATGAAAGTGAATAAAACAAAATAAGTAGATATACATAAGCTATATTCATAAAATATTCATTTAATATTTGATACAATTCAAAAGGCTAAACAAATACAGTATGAAAAGTACTTAGTTTTTAAGCTTTAAAAGCATTTATTACACGAATAGATAGTCAATACCAAAATTTTAATTTTATGATAATAGTTTTAATCTATTAAATTAAAATGTTATAATTTATTAGTTTTCAGAATATGATAATAAATTTTATTTCACTGAATAAAGAATACAATTTAGCAAGACGTATAAAAATATAAATTTAATTATTTTAAACAAATTTAATTTATTTAACCAAAATAATATTATTTTATAAGATAATTTTTAAGTTAAAAAGTGATAGATATTATCTGTACATTATTTTCTGAAAGTAGTTTTATCGAATTAAAATAAGGTTAAATGAAATATGTTCTGAAAAAAAATAGATACATAAATCTAATGTTAATCACATGCGTTATAGTTATTTAAAATAAAATACGGAATGGACTTAGAAAATTTATTTATCAACAGTGATGTAAAAATAAAAAATGTTTCTTTGTGTTACTTTTTCTGAAAGAAAATCATTCAAAATACAAAAAAAGGCATTTTTATACATTTATTTAAATTGACTTATTTAATAATCATAAGAACAGAATTGAGTAACAATTTTTCTCTAAGCTAAAAATTTGAATTTTTGTACATGTATTCCAATCACATAATTCCTTAGTATTTATTCAAGGTTAAATTATATTTATATTAAAAACGTTGCAAGTGAAAAACTGGAAGGAAAAGAAAAATTCAAATTTTAATATTTCAGTAGAGATGGTATTAAAATTTACTTTTAATAATTCTTTCCTTGGACAAAAATTATTAAAAATCAGTAATATTGAAATGTAGAAATATGGAAATATATCATGAAAAAAAAATATGTATAATAAATAACAAATGATCATCACAATTATATTATAATGGATGTGAAGAATTGTATAATAATATTAGATTAAAGTAAAATTTAATGAAGTTGTCTGAATCACGAATTGCGATTCATGGAGGTAATACACTACAATAAATTATAAAATGAAATATATGTATTTATTTTAAGGAATGAACTGGATATTTATTCATTTTCTAAAATTTCCTTAAAATGTAGAAATGTGCTATTTTTATCGATTGATCAAAAATTGCCGAATTATAATGTTAGGTGAAGAAATATTATAGAAATTTCGGTCATTTTGCTATTTAGCAATATGTACAAAGTTTTATCTATACGAATAAGAAAAAAAATTCAGTAAAAGAAATTTTTGAGAGTTAATTATATAAGGGAAAATAATACATTTTGAGATAAATGGAATATTAATCAATTTTTGATTATCAATTATAATAAATTCTCTCCCCCTAATTGGCTAATCTTTTTTATATATTTTTAATGCCATCGTTTCACTAGAAAATGGTTTTGTATTTTAAATATATATAGGATTATTATTCACTTAAGACTGTTAGCTTATTGATCGTATTACTAAACAAATAAATGCATTTATAAAAATATTTTTAAATAAATAACATTGAAAATTTCTGCAGATGCTTGATTTATTTAATTTTTATTCCTGGAGACACGTATTATATATTTTTTATTATATTTATGGTGTTGAATTATTTTTTTAAGAACTATTTTAATTTTTTGAGAGCTCAGCTTCTTATTTTTCTTGATCAAATTTCTTTACAGCTTTTTAAATACTTAAATTCCAAATGTGTGAAACTTTACAATTTCGTTAATTTCCTTATTGTATTAAATATTTTTATAGGAAAAGGATCGTTATGACTTCCTTTTAGATTATCTTTACTTCTTTGCAATATTAAAAAATATCGAATAACTTGTAGACAGAGATAAGAAAAAATTTATTGAATACAAATATTTTCTTCACGGTGATTAGGACTTCTATTGAATTAGTTCCAGTTTGGAGAAAGGAGGTTGAATCTTAAATACTGTTTGGTGACCCTCCTAATAGTCATCAAAAAGAAGGGGGTTTTTAAAAACATTTATATGAAATTAGTACTAACATTACCTTAATTTAGACGAAAAATTAAAAATTTTTAATTCAATATTTTTTGTCAGTTCTAATTTGGAGTTCTATAAAATCTGTAATTAACACTGACTAAAATCTGTAGGAAGTTAATTATTTAAATTACTGTGAACAAAAAAGCAAAGACATAAATTTTTAATTAGATAAAAAAAATTCTTATTTATTTCTACAGTCTGAATTCACTTTTAAAAAAGTGACTGTTAAAAGAAATGAAATAGTTGCGTAATTTAAATAAATACGATAATTTGAATATGATATTATCACGTTCATTCTTGAGAGGAGCATTTTTAATTTACTCATTTTTTTCAACATCACTAATAGCAAAAAATATTAATAAACTGAAATTAGAGAATTGCAAATTTTAATTTTAAAACTTTTCAAAACATAAAATAATCTATGAAAGATATAATAGAAACCTCATTATTGGAACATGAATTTATTTAAAACTCTGTCATATCAGATTTCTCAAAACAAAGCAAGTTTAAAATAAATCATTGGTTTAGAATTCCCACTAATATTTATTTTTGTTTGCTAAACATTAAACTAAAATACAAAATAACGAGTTCTTCTTATTCAGTACTTTATTCTATTTTGGAACTAATTACCAATTTTTTTTCAGGAAATATGGATACCAATTCAAATTGAATATTTGAAAGAAATCATTCTTTCCCCTATCGAATTTCACCCCTTTGAAAGTTTCAAAATTCTAATTAAAATACCTTTGCCTTTTAATTAAATTAGAATTACCTGATTTCTAATGATGCAGTTCAGATGCACGTTCACATTCATATAAAAATGTAGAAAAATATTAATTAATTAGAGACAGTGAAACAAAATCATAAATATAATGAAAGTATTATATTTCATTATATTTGTGAAATATATCTTAATAATAATATATATTTAATTTTAGAAAACCCAGAAAACAGTTTTTAAACATTTTCTTATAATGTGGTAAAATTATCAAATTAAATATATCTTATTTTAATTAAAATTAAATATATTTTAATAAAAAAGGGAATAAACAAATCGATTCTTTACTAAATATAAATACGCATTATTTCCTTTTGCGTTTAAATTTATATGATATAGATATATTGTTCTTCTGTATACAAGTTATCCAAACTAATCGATTAAAAAAACTAATTTCTATTCTGTTAGACATAAGTAGATACTTGTAATTGTAAAAGGATTTATTAAGAAGAACTCTTGTTTATGCTGTTTAAAATAATATAAACATTGAGGAAATTTTTAAATATGTATTTTTATATATATTTCCAGGTCATATTTTAAATCATATTTTATATTTTAAAACGTATAATTTTATATATATTTCCAGAATAATTAAGTATGACTAATTATGTTAACAGAATATAATTAGTCATATTTATTAAATTATTTGGTATTCTAACAGCAATTAGTAAAAAAATTTATTTATCCTCCGCTAAAACGATCAAAACATTAAAATCTTGAAAATATTATATTAGAGAGTTTAGTGGCACTCAGTGGAAATCAATTACGTTTCCCTCGAAGGTCGTTGATTAGAATAAAATATTTAAAAGGAAATTTTCATTACTGGATAAACTTTAGTGATAGAAAAAATGAGTTTTATTCATTTAAAATTTTAAATATCAATAATCTTCAGTTAACTATAATTAATAAATTCGAGTGACTATAACATAAATATAATCCTAATTTTATTGTCTGTTCTTTTTGATTTGACAAAAAGATACCTCTGATTGTTAATAAAGGAATTTGCAATATGCATTTATTACATGCATTTACATTACATTTTACAATATGTCATAAAAATAAGAAAAATACTCCTTATAATTTTATTAATTTAATTTAGATGGGTTCTGCTTAAAATCAAAATTATAATTGAGTTTGTAGGTGTCAGAATTTTTATGTAAAGGAAATAACTGAAAAACGCAATCAATACATTATATTAATACCTTCATAGCAACTTTGTAAAGTTGCAACTTAATGCTGAAATTAGATGAGTCAAAAATTTTGGACTCAGTGAAATCCGATACACACTTCCGAAATACAGCGTGTTTTTTTTCTTACTATAACATACATTTTATATTGAATATAATGTAAATTATTTTCTTAATTATAAAATAGATAAATATTGAAAAATATATTTCAATAGTGGTTGAAATAACATTAAATAAATCAATCTAATAGAATAATTCCTTTTTCTGTTATAGAAATTATAAAACGAATATTTTTCATCTATTGATTTTATAGTTCTTTATGTGTGCTTTTTAAAACCTTTCATGAAGAAAAAACAAAACAATTTTGCAGTTTTTTTTTTAATTTTTCATAATTTATTTACCAAATTTGACAAAATAAACTAATTAGCGCTTTTATTCACCAAATTTTGTTTCTAAATGATATTTCAGAAAAAAATTTAAAAATAAATTATTTAAACTTTTTACTAAATTCCTCACACGAAGTTTCTTTTATACTAAATTCTTAATAAAAGTCATCTTTTATAATACAAAATCTTATCATAATTAATTTTAAATGCATAAAACATTTTACCAAAATAAAATGTGATTAATTTAGCTAAAACAGTGAATTTTTGATTGATTATAATCCCACAATTTTGTTTGGAACTTATAATGTTTTTTAAATGTACAATGGATTAACCTTTCTCTTTGTTTAAAAAGATACAGAAAAAACTTTACTATTAAACTTTTTTCAAACTTCACTTAATTTCTCACTTTTATTTCTTTACTATTAACTACTCTTTTAACAAGTTGGTTGTTTGAACATTCCTAAAGACTGAATTACAGACTAGTGATCTCAAGCGTACAGTAAACTTTCACAGTTCGCCACATCAATCTACAGAAAGAGCTTTTCAGAAGGTCACAAAAAAGTAAAAGAAATAAAGGTCAAAGTTTTCTTTTCAATGGCCTAAGTATCTTAATTTGGTGAATCGCAAAGAGTTTTGGTGAAATGTTGATTAAACCGCCTTTCTTTTTTCTTCGCTAATCATTGATCCATCACAAGTAGGAAAAGAAATAAAACAAAAAAAGAGGAATTAGAAGGAAGATTGAAGCAAATCAAAGAAAATTAGAAGTCTTTTCTTAGTTTTGATTGATTTTGGAACATTTCCATCTGTTGAGTTGAAGAATTCCAATGATAATTTTAACTTAGTAAATTTATTGATGAATTAAATAAATACAGATGATTGTATTGTAAAGTGTTGGGAAAAATTTGGTTATTTAAATTTCACAATATATTTAATATTTTAAAATTCAAATTTATAAATAATACTTTAAAATTTATTCTATTCATAAAAAAATTAAGTTGTGTATATAAAAAATGAATTGAAAAATTACGGATTGGTTATATGTGACATATATTCAAAAAGTACTATTAAAATTAAAAAGGATTTCAATTTAACGATTTAATAACATTTGATTAAAAAACAATGCTATGAAATGTCATTTTTAAGCAATTAAAAAAATATAATAGTAATAAAAGTCAACTTTATTGTTCCTTACAAATATGTATGATATTTTATATATTTTATTTTATAGTTTGAGTTAATTAAAATGAGAGATCTGAAGGTATATTTATGTAATTTTTTGAATAGCCACTCCTTTGACTATTATTTTAGTTATATATATTTTTTATTTTAATTATGAGCTTTTAAACGATGTAACGCTACCTTCGACACACATCTAAACATCATCAGAATACTCCGAATAACAGAATAATATTTAATGGAAAATATTTTAAATAATTACAATAAAGTAATAGTAAATTAGTAAAATCCAAAACCATAGTTGTTTATATAAATACTTTACATGTTTACGAATGGATGTAACTGATTAAAATACATGCAATTACCTAATATTTCTTAAGAGTCCACTATCTGAATGTGCCTTTCGTCTCAAAATAAGAGTAAAAACTTTTTTACATGAGTGAATCGTTTTCAAAAATGAAATTTGGGACTGATCTATATTTATTTTACGTATAGACAGGAAACGAAATCTCCAGTATTAAAGCCACTAGTCTTTTGAAATTCAAGAAGCAACCAGTTCGTTTGCGAAACCAAAGTTTATCAGATACTACAAAATTCCTTGAGTAGCATCTGCTAGTTCTGCATTCTCTTTATGTTTCATGCCCTATCCAGAAATAACCGAACCTCAAAAAAGTATTCTGATAATTTGAGTCCCAGAAGAATGGAACTCAAAAGTAAATAAAAAGAATCCTGTTGGAGTAGGAAATAAATTGAATCTCTATGCAAAAGTTGTGTTAGATGTCCTACGCCTACTCAACTTTTTATCCCCCCCCTTTACTGAAAAAACCTTCGAGATATCCTGATAAACAAAATAACATTGGCATCCCCCGTTCCTCCATGAAATGATATGACATTACGGAAAGTTTTTGGTCCATGTTTTTCGAACAAGAACAAGAAAAGTTTTCCTTCTGCTTTTGTGACTAGGATTAAGTTTCATATGTTTGATTTATTACTCCATTGCTTACTTCAAAAGGACTGTCTTATGTTGGTATTCGGAAGTTGGATAAAAGTCATCACTCATGCTTTGTTCCAGAGTTCCTAAACCCTTTTAGGGTTTAAGTGAAAAGCCTATGGTGTAAAGGCATGCAGTGCTCAAAACATTATAGATTCGAATCATAATGTTTAATGCTTATTAATTGGGAATCTTGTTACACAAAAGCAACGGAAGTAAGTTTTTAAAGCTGCAAAATAAATTTAATGATAGAATAGTGATTTAATACATCTTTAGGTGATTAGCGGTTTGCGCTAGGCCCAAACTCCGTACCTTATGGTTAGTAGTCCAGTAACATATCCGTTGGGCCAAAAGTGCACTTCGGTCCGAGGGATGTTATCTGACTTATATGTTTAGCAATCACCACAGAGTATCTCCCCAATGAGTTTGGCGATCGATATTTATGTGAAGTGTTGGTGGTGGTGTTAACAACTTATCGTACTTAATGCGCGTCTAAAGCTTTGAGTCGCCGATACATTGATTTGTATTCACTACACATCAATTCACGTCAGTAAATAGCATTAACCTTTTGTTAAAGATAAAGTGCGAATTTCGGAAAATGTTGGAATATATTACACTCTTTATCATGTGAGAACATGATAATAAAAATTGCTGTTTGGGTTAGGAGGTTTTGATGCCTCAGAAACTTACGAGCAAAATATATTTTTACCTGATTTTACTAGCATTGCCTTATTATTACGTATGCTTTGAAAGCGGATGCGTTTTTAAAAGGCCGACGAAGAACTATGACATAATAGCTTTTATTTCATCTCAAAATCAATCGAGATATGACGTGAATAGATGTATGAATCATCTCTATTTTATAGACAGATAGAGAAATCTCGTGATGGTTTCAAACCAGTTTAAACTGGTTAATGACTTAAATTAATTAAGACTAATAATGACTAATAATGTGCTCACATGATAACTTGAAATTTACGATCTAAGAATTTCATTATGTTTTTCTGTCTACATTAGGAGCAGTAGACAAAAGGGGATAGTATTAAGCAAACTGTATCCTCATTAACCAATTGACATACGAATTTATTTAACTTTCTAATTGGATAACTCATTCTGTTTTGGCGATTTATTGTTAATTTGATTTTTTTTAAATAATATATGGAGCATTTGGGATACGAAATCGTTTCATATTGATTTTTTCGTATTTAAGTACTTAATTCTGTGGCTTAATTGCAGACATGAAAATAAAAATTCAGTAATTCGATGCGCATGTCAGACATGTCATTGTATGCGAAGTGGTTAAAAGAGTTTGCTTCTAAGTGTTCATTTCTTTACTGAAAGGGGTAAGAAAAAAAGGAACACATTGCGTTATTTCAAATATTGCTTAAACGTTCAAATCAAACTAAAATTTCTTTAGATAATGCTGAATTTGAGAGATATATATAACGCATGGGGAAAAAAGTTCAATTAGTTCTCTAATATATTTTTTAAAAACTTTTTAAATAAAGAACAATGCAATATTTTCAAAATAAGCTATCAATTATAAGTCAAATTAAATTCTTCAAATCATTCAGGAATGCAATAGAATTGATGAAATTGCATTGACCTCATTTCCAGTGACGGTATATACCTCGTCGGAGAACACGTCCAGGGGTGGGTAGGAAGATAAAATGTTATCCAAAAAAGTAAATGCGAGATTGTTTCTAAGAATTTATTCCTTAACTATACATGGTAAGAGAAAGAAAAATACATGGTATTCTTACAAATATTGCATTTGGCAGAATCATAAACATCGGTTTTAAAATCTTTGACATAATCCATTCTATAAATCACGTGCCGACTTTCTGCACAGAGGTAGCGCGTCTCTCTCGTGTTCTGGGAGTCCCGGGTTCGAGTTCCGGTTCGGGTATGGTGGTTCTTCTGTGTGCTATCTTTGAGATGTGTGACTGCACCCCTCTGTAAAAAGAGGCTATGCAAGTAAATGTAGTGAGTGTGTAGCTAAGTCGTTCTCTTGGCCTTAGTTGGCGCTACTTCAAAAACAAGAGACGTTACTTTCGGCTTAAATATTCTGCTGTATCGGTGGAGGGCTAAAACATGGCAAGTGCCATAAGTAACAACAGCAACAAATCATCGTGACGTTTTCTTCTTTAGGTATAAAGGTTTTTTTTAACTCTCATTATTCTCAATAATATATTTTATGATTACTACTACTAATAATAATAACAATAACTCCCCCTGATGTATTTTAAAAGCAACTTAAAATATTATCATTAAAATACCGAAGAAAGCAAAATCAAAATTGATGGATTTATATCCTACCTTAGCGTTAAATCTTTAAAGACTTTACCTTCATGAAAATATTAATCATTAATATAGTCAGTTACCAAATTACAATCTACAATAAACGTGTGAATATCATTCGATGAAGGAATCCCTAGAAGGTGCTCTCTTCATGCTGAGTATTTGGGATGGTCTGCTTGATTGGGTTGGAAAGACAAATAGTTTCCAACTTTACAATGGACACAAAATAACAATCAGTTCGAGCTTATTCTTCATATGGAAATAGGATGAATCTAAAAATCACACTATGGTCTGTATGTAAATCACTATCGACGTGATCGATTGTTTATTGCTTCGGGTAACATTTGTGTCAGTTGAAGGCCAAGATACCAACCTGAGACGTTTGTGTTGTAGCAGAATAACAACCACAATACAAAGGTTATGCTTGTGTATCGTTGACGTTATCTGGTTTATGAAGCTAGCGTAACAATACTACTCTACCAGTGTGATGGCAGGTAGACGAACGATTTTATAGCGTCAAGCGTTATGACGAGCGTGTGAGTGAGGTGGCAAGCGAATGTGTGAATTGATGCCTCAAGTGAATCTGACGACTTAGTTTGGTTACTGCGTCAAATGTGTCTGCTTTGGTAGCTGCTTCAAGTGAATCTAACAACTTTGTTTTGGTTGCTGTGCCAAGTATGCCTGACAATTTTGTTTTAATTCCTGAGATAAGTAAGTCTGATGAATTTTTTTTTGTTGCTGTATCAAGTGTGGCTGAGTACTTTGTTTTGGTTGCTACATCAAATGTGCAGACGCCTTTTGCTGCAGGTAGATGGAGCCACGACATCTGCACGAAGTTGGATAATCAAGGCTACCAATGTGGCAGCTGAAGGTAGCGATTGCCGGCTTTCTGGCACAGAGGTAGCTCATCATCCTCGTGTTCTGTGAATCTCGGGTTCGAATTCCGGTTCGAGCATGGTTGTTCTTCTGTGTTCTATATGTGAGATGTGTAAATACCCCCCCCCTGTAAAAAGTGGGTGTGCAAGCGTATGGGTGTGTGTTTCATCTTCATATGAGCTAGAAGTCAGACTTCTGCCTTCAGGTGCTCTGGGAACCATACCCTCAGAAGCTACTGCACCCCTCTTTTCGTGGTAAAAAGCGGACACGACATCATCATCGTGACGGTGCGAATTCAGGACGATAGTGTTGAAGCTGAATAACATAACCACAATTAAAAATTATAACTTTTTTATTGTGGATGTGTTACTCGTATTTTGTATAGTGGTTAACTATGTACCCCTCTCCAGGGGTGCTCACAGAGGAAGTATGCACCGTCACGAGGTCAACGCAACTGCTCCACCACTGGTGAATTCCCGAATGGTGTGAAAAATTTTATAGTCAATATGACTTATAATTGTTAGCTTATTTGGAAAATATCCCATTGTCTCTTTATTTTTAAAGTTTTTAAGGAACATTTTTTTAAAAAAATATATCGTTTTATGTTTCATAATTAATCTTCGAATTTCCACATCATATACAGTTCTATTTTAATCTGAATATTATCACCGACATTCGAAAATTAACATAACTGAAAATTTTCTAATAATATAGTGATAATTCGGTTTTTTTAACAATGCTTTTAAAAGAGTAGCAATGATACAATTAAGAATAATTTTAAATTAAAAGTTTTATAGTCGAATCTTTGAATTAAAATTTCGAGATTACTTTTTTTCGAATTTTTCGGATTTTTCTTAAAATTAATTAGTTCTGTTTCAGGACTAAATCAGCTACATATTCTAAGCAACAAGTGATGGTCACTTAAGTTGAAAAAGTGCAAAGATTTCAATTACGGAAAGCCTAATATATCTTTAAAGAATCCTGCTCAGGAGCTTAAAGGAAAAATAAGACTTAATTGCTACTAAAGAAGCTTAGAACCAAACTAATCATTAATTCCAAGAATTTCATTTACCGCATCGTTACTACTTGCCTCAAATACTAAATTCAAGCGTTAACCACATTTTCCCAATTTATATCAAACCGAAATACATAAATTTAAAGCAAAATGTCGAATATTTATCAGAAATTCTTTTAATATCGAACTAGAGCAGGGTAACGAGACGCAAAATCTTATGTATATGAATAATGAAAGGTAATATCTCCATCATTAAATTTTTAATGACCAAAACTTGGATACTCTAATTGAAATTGGAAACTACTTATCGTTTATTTCTAGGAATTTTTCCTCCAAAGTGTTTAAGCTTTAAAACAGGAAATTAATGAGTATAATCAGTTATTTTTATGTATCTTGTTACTAAGAAAATTATAACTCTTTTTATATGCAATTAAAGAATATTTTAAGAAAGCAGTTAAGAATGTTTACACTCAACTATCCTAAAATTCATTAACACATCTGAATAAATAATTATTTTATTTCTTATTACATTATTTTTCATAAAAGTTAATGTTTTTAAATTTTAACTTATAGTCGTATAAGAAAAAAAAATTATAGCATATAGAATCATAGATATATTGAAGATATTCTGAAGATTTTTAGATCATTGTAATGTCAGCTTTGAGAAAGATATACCAATCAATAAATAGTATTTACTGGAGAAAACCATTGAATTATCAAAATTAATGAATATAAAAGCTCATAGCTTGATCAAATTTGGTAAAAAAAAAAGTAGAATAATTTTTTCAAATGGTCAAAAGGTTAGCGTATCAGGAATATTTTTCTAACCATGGCTAACGAAACTAAGACTGAAGAATACACACACACACACACATACATACATACATATATATATATATATATATATATATATATATATATATATATATATATATCCAAAAGATTCAGCTCTCTTATTTACGCCATTCATATCCATTTTATTACAATAATTTCTATGCTTTGATCAAAATTTGTTTTATAAGTACTTTTTAGAATTCAAGATGTAATATATCATCGCCTAATTACCATTTAATTCAAAATGCCATCAGGTTTTTATCAGCTTTTAAAACACAGAATAAAATAAATTTTTAAAATCCTATGGAAATAACGATTTTGAAGATGAAATATGTGAATTAATTCGTATTTCTTACTTTACTTCTGTAATTTTCTCTTATAATGTATTCATTTGCCTACCACAATTGCAATATGAAAAGAACAAAGAATTAATTTATCTACTATGTAATTAGAGAAAAAGTAATTAGATTTCTTTTCCCCTAATTACATTTAATTTAATTTTTCAATGATAAGTAAATGGATTTTCCAATGAACATTGAACAGAATATAGAAGTAAAATTTGTCCAATATGAGGGTTTCATAACAAATTAAATCGTATAAGTCATCGGAGAGAAACTTCAATGTTCACTCCAAATTTTACAGCTGCTACTTTATCCATTTTGCTACAGCAGCACGACATATTAAACACAAATTAATAAAACAAAATAAAAACTATATACAGTCACAACTTTCCAATACTGCATTGAACATTCCCATCCACTGTTCTACCAAAGAAAACTTTTCCGTCCCAAAACCAACATGCTCACCTCCTCTCCCCGTTTTCTTTTCTTTTTTTTTCTTGAGTTGAGTTGCCCCAGCTGCTTCTCGTTATCCTTTTAAATCCTACTGTTGCTACACACGAAAAACAATCGGAAGTAGGAACTTTACAATAGCATTCATTAGAAATCTCAAAACACAACATTTGTATTGCCTGCATAAAAAATGAAAATGTTTCATACATAATATTCAAAAGAGAAATTGAAAAATTTTATATAAATGTCATACATAACCAAACATATCAGAAGCACAACTTATTGGTTTAATCAAGAAAACTAATAAAATCGAAAATCAGTTATCAATCAGAACTTAGTTTATTTGAAAATGTGTTCTCTGTTTGGGTATATTTTATCCATAATCAATAGGGAACAAAATTTTATAGAATATCTGAAATCAATTATTTTCTTTGGATTTACTTTCCGATCAATATTAAAAGCGAATTAAACATTTTTGTCTGACTCTCTGAAGTGGCTCCAAATTGGATAGTTGAAGAATCTTATTATATGTTTGAATTGATTTTTTCAAGTACTTCGTCGAAAGATACTTGAAATCCGAATCCCGACTCTTAACAACGGACTTTTGGTACTTTCATAGTTTTTCGATTACGATACTGACTTTTAGATACGATAGAACAATCGAAAGCTCAATTTTTGAAAAAGCAAAAATGTTACATTTTAACTAGAAAGCAAATAATGTGGAAAATATCTTCGAGTCAATCTTTATTCCAAATTTCTTTCTTCGGTTATAGTTTTAAGATATTTGATCCGAAAAGTGTTTTTTACATCATTTAATCTTCTTAATGCACTTTCTGTTCTCCATTTATCTCTAATTGTTCGAATTTTGATTAGTCCAATGTTAAAATGCAGAAGTATTTAAATTTTTTTAGGAAGAATGTATCCATTTTGTTAATATCGGAAAACTCTTCACCGATAAGTACAGTAATTATCAAATGGAGGAATTATTTTCGAAGAATAAAGACAGATTACAAAAAGCATAAATTAAAACGTTTTGGTTATTCCGAATCATTTTTAGTATGAATGTATCGATTTGGATTTTTAACCGTTTTAATAATCAAGAGGTAATTAGAAACTTAAATAAAAGATTCCCATATTCGAGAACATTCTTATAACAAATCAATTTTCAGGCATGAATATTTTATTCACACATTTATTTAGCGCATAATACAGGGTGCCCAAAAAGTTCCGGTACTGATGATTTGTGAATTTATTTTACAAAAACAATAGGTTTAAAAAGAATCATTTTTATGCTAATGATAAAAAGCACTTTTAACATAACTAAGAAAAAAAATACTGAACTTACATTTATAATAAATGTTCAAAATGTCCATCCCTTTCTTGGAGACAAAGCTGAACTCGTTTGCGCATGTTTTTCGAAACGCGTTTTAACATGCTAGGAGTGATTTCTTGTATCCTTTGGGTAATTGCAATTTTCAAATAATCTATTGTTTGAGGGTCACCTTCATAAATTTTGTCCTTTAAATATCCTCACAGAAAAAAGTCCTGGATGGTCAGATCAGGAGATCGAGGTGGCCAAAGATTTTTTGAGATAAGTCGATCGCCGAAAAAAGCTTCAAGCATTTCCATGGTTTCATTACTCGTACGGAAAAATTTAATATACTTGAAAAAAAATCATGGAAAATGATTTTTTAAATTTGGAGTACGGGAACTTTTTGGACACCCGGTAGTTTTGTTAAGATCTTGATTTCGAATTCAGTTCAATAAAATATTTCGATAACAATGAAAAAAGACATAATTTCAAAAGCATTTTTCTACTGCAAGTTTGGTTTATTTACTCTAACCGTTAAAAGTTTAGGTACAGGAAAGATTTTAGAAAACTGGCAGCCTTTAAACTTTAATTCGTGCCCCCTATTACCTCTCCTTTCTGTACAAAAATTCATAACCTTCAGAAAGACTCTAAATGCCAGAAGTACTCAAGTTTTTATCTCTCATATGAGCATTTTGTACTTCGTATTAAAGTAGAGAATACGAGTGGGAATTTAATATACCTTTCTTCCTGTATTGGAACTAAAATCTATCTGATTAATAGTAAAATAGAAGTAGCAAAATACCATAAAAAATTTCATTTTATTCAAGTTACTAAGTTTTTAAGAAATTGCATTGGCATACATGCGAATAAACAGATCTGCAGACAGTTAAACCGTTGATGAATATGGTGTAAATTTCATAATATATTTTTATAGTTTTTTAAGATGTATACCAAGTTTTATTTATTTAGTTTTTTTACGAAATTTGAAACCATCATAGCTACTTTCTCTCGGACAGACAGAATAATTTCCTGCAAAATTTTGAAGAATTTAAAATGATCTCATTGTAAATCTCATCCGTTTGCACTATTTTTTAATGCTCTTTTTTATTATTCAATTCTAAAAGTGAAATTCGAATCTCGTTAAAAATTTGACAGAAATATTTTATACAAAAACCACATACTAAATTTCATCAATCCACCATAAATCTTTTGAGCTATTATACTAACAGACAGTGTATGTTAATAGGTTAATTACATTGATTATTTTGATTATTTGATACAGTGTCACTACTACAGTGGTATTTAAGTTATCATATTAACAGAAATTGCCGTTTTTGAACTCAGAACTTAAACATGGTAAAATACATTTCATACGAAATATTTCTCTTAAATTCCAGCTTTGTAACTAAAAATAAATTTTCATTTGCCAGGCATTGCAGGGATAATTTCTTCAACTTTTTTTTGCTCTCTAAGTGATTTCTTCAATGATAAATACCCTGTTTCGTTAAGCATCATATTATTTTCTTTGAACATTTTTTAGTTTATATCAAGTTTTATTGAATTACATTTATTTTTAATCTATTTATTAATTAAAAATATGACCTTGAAATGAATTTTTTGAAAATTAATACTATTATTTCTCGTTTTCTAAAATTTTACAGTTTAATTTGTTGCACACTGAAATTTTGGAAGAAAAAAACTTTAAATAAAACGCTTCTTTAAGAATTTTCTTAAGATAATTTTAATTCAAAGTTTAATCCCTTTTTAATTTAAAATTTATCCTTTATTTTAAATTTTAATGTGCGTATATCTGAAAGTAAAAAAAGCTTTATAACAGAAGGAGTTTCTGTAAATGTCTTAAAATTTTAATAATTTTGACACTCAGTGTAGCTAAAAAGTTTTATTATTAACTATGATTTCCGTCTTCGCTTGTTTTGTGCTTGTAAAGATCAAGTTTTGTGATTCATTTTAAATTTATTTCTCTGTTTGTTAAAGTGTGAGAAATTTGTTTTCTCTCTAAAAAAAGATAATAACATATTTTCTGAACTACATTCCCCCCCAAAAATGAGCTAATTTAATTAAACTTTATTTGCACAAATGTAAAATCATTTTTTATTTCATTTTACTACGAAATTAATTTACCCATTGTAGAATATGTATTGAAAAATGAGAAGGCCAAAGAATTTGAAATAGAAAAAATTGTTAAATTTTATGCACTATTCTATTAACAAAAACCTATGATTTTATATCTCCACAGTTTTATTTGAAAAAAAAAATCGCTCAAATTATTCTAAAGTTATCAAACGACTATTACTTAGAACTTTATTCTAAAAGAATAATAAAAAAGAATAATATTTCTAAAAGAATAATAATAAATAAAATTTTAAAAAAATTGTATGTTAAATTTATTGTTGTATGGATTTATGCTCACATTATTACAATAAAGCATAAATCAATACAACTTATTAAAATAAAAGATACTTACGTATTAGACCGTCCAACTTTATCGCCAAATTTGAAGTCGTCCCCAATTAGTTGTTAAGCCCGCCAATTATGGCAATCTGGTAATGATGTAATCCGTTGATCTTTATCGCCAAATTTAAATCCGTCGCCAATGAGTTACTAAACCGTTGGCGAAGACGGTCTAATACGTAAGTACCAAATGACATTTGTATGATTAGAAGAAAAAATTCGTCTTTTATAACTTTTAACTTAATATTTTCCATCGAAATGATCTTAAAATCAAAGTCAGAGAGAAATGTTATTTGAAATAAAATAAAATATATATGTTTAGGCGACAGAACTCGTCTTTTATAATTTACAGCCTTTACTGCTTGAATAAGGATATATCTTGTAGAAAGGCGATCTCAATGGAGCACCAGTTTCATTTTTTTTTGTGTGTGTATCCAGTTAGTCTAAAAAAGGATGCTAAGTAGTAAGAAGTCACAATATAATAATTGGAGAAAAAATTGTCCTATATAATTATGCATTTTTTAAAACCGCAGCAAAAATGAAAAATTAGCTCTTATATGCAGCGAATAATTCCGGATGTAATTACTTATTATTAATTATTGGAAAATAAATTAGAACTAAATTCGAATTTTTTGCAAATCATACCTATAAATTTCAAGAAAGTGATTTCATTATCAAGTGGAATTCTTTTTTTTTTCTTTTTCCTTCCATGAGAACAACTTAAAACTTTGCAAACAAAAATAAAGACAGATGATAACATTTCACTCCCCGTCAATAATATTCTTTATTCAATAAGATTTTAGACACAAACTTTAGAATTGTTATTCGAAGTTTTTTTTCCCAATAGAAATGTATTCACACAGCATTGGAAAATGCATTCAGAATGTCACAGTTAAAAGCATATCTCTTGAATGCGCTCTATTTATATTCGAATATGCCCTATTTCTTTTATCCTTCTAGAACATAAAATCAAATAGTTGGATTTAAATAGGCGTACTAAGAAGAGATATCGAAGAAATAAAATAAAAAATATGTTGAAAGAAAATACAATATTTCTGTTAAAAGAAGGCTACTTCCAATTTCATCCTCCTTCAGAAAAGGGGTTCCCAATAGAGGACGGGCACTCTCGCCCCCTGGTGGCCAAAACATATCAACAGAGGAGAAAATAAATAGGATGAAAAGGCAAAAGAATTTCTTTCTTCTCAAAAGATGTTATGCAATGAGAAAGGGGAGGACCATTTTTATTCTTTATTCGAGAAAATGAGGGTATTAAGTACAATAAGAGAAGATTTTCTGGTTCTCCAAAAAAAGGCAGGAATGAGGGAGAGAAAGAAAGAGAAGGGTCTTAAGAAGACAGCTTTCTTTGGGGGGAAAAGAATGTTATTTGCTGTGCATAATGCAACATCAAGAGGTAAGGGGAATCTTTTCTTTGTTCCCCATCTCGTCGGGAACAAAAGTGTTTGATGGACAAAGCGGCCGAGTCAGAAATAATAGGATGACGTTTCTGAAAGCTATGAGGCAAGAAAAACATTCGCGTTTTCACGGACGAAAAGTTTGGGGCGGTGGATCCCTGCTTCCATGTTATCGAAATCAATTCCAGGAATCTGAGGGAAGAAATTAATATGCTTGGAAAATATGTCTGCATGATTGAATTCTAAAATTGGAGGGCATGGAACTAAAAAACAGAAGGAAATATATGAAGGCGAGTGGACTAGATAAGTAAAATGCGATCAATGTTTTTATCTGTTAATAAAAAAAAATAATCAAGAGCTATTCCTGGTTAGAACAGAGAGATTGTCAAAGGAAAGTTTTTCTTTTTCATTATTCTTCAAAATAAATAATAACGCGTAAAGTTTTGAATTTGACATGCAAAAATATGATTCTTAATTCGTTGCAAAGAACGAGTCTAGAAAAAATCGACAACAAATATATTTTTTCTGCTCAACGTTTTTGTTAGAAAATATATCTTTTCTAAGATTTTGATTTTTTTCTCGTTAAACATAAATTTAAAAAGAAAAATTGTAGGAACAAAGTACATGAAAAAAAATGTTTTTGATTTTTTCGTCTGAAGTTTTGTCTTTAACTTTTATATCACGAAATATTACTTATCAAAATATTTTTTTCATAAAAAAAACTCGTTTATGATATGAAAAAAAAGTTTTTTTTTTCAGAATATGTTGCAATTTTTGTGAAGCATTCGAATCAAAATCAATATTTAAATAAACAGTACTCACAATTTGCAATACTATATAATTGAGCTTAAAATTGGAATTGCTTTCATCTGAAGAAAAGAAAAAGAATTATATCAATCAAAATTAGTCATATATAAATAATATTTCTTTTTGTTTGTAAAACAGATGAACCTTGTTTTGTTTGTCATTTGTATTATTGGAAAACTCAGACAGATTGATAACGCATATGTTTTTTCTTTAGCAGATAATAATAAGAAACTTTTATCTTTGGCTTAAAACGATTACTCATGGAATTTGTCAGTAAATTATTTTATTGGAGAATGCAGACGATTTCACAGAAAATTCTTTTTTTAAATATGGCTTTCAGCGAATAAAGACTGAAATTTTTTTTTTGCATGATCAGCGAAATTAAAAGCCGGATAAATAAAAATGTTATCGTAAATATTTAATGGTATTTTATTTTCTTCTATGAAATCAAATATCTCATTCAGGAAATGTTTACAACAAATGGCATATTTATAAAGCGTTATATCTTAAGATCTTAGTCCAAATTTAATGCAATATTTTAGAAAATATTTTTAATGTACTTCAAGAATAATTCAGACTCAGTATAAAGAATAATTAAAATTAAATAAACACGTGTTTTTATAGAGAAAATTTTCATTAAAAAATCTATAATTATATATTATTACTAAATAACTAAATTTTTGCTGAAATGGTATTTACATATTCTTGGAATGGAAAACTTATATCTCCTTATGAAGAAATTTAATTTAAGTCTTGTATTTTACAAGACAACCCACATTTCGAAAGAAAAACTGTATGGAAAAATATTTTAAAACTTCTTTTCGCATTCGGTATACTATAAAATTACAACCTTGATAACTCAGTCACATATTATACCGTAATAAATACTGCATACAAAATATTTCTCTTATATCATATATTCTCAATATTTAAATATAGTCGTAACAATGTATGTTATAAAAAAAGTTAATACATTTATGTAAAACAAATACATGACTATTTGTAATTTTTTGAATAATATGAATAAAATCAAAAAGAGTCGTCTTTAAAAGAAATATTGAATTTACTACAAATGTTTTGTACTAGTACGTATAGTTGATATTATTACAAACTGGCCACGATTGATGATTGGTGTTAATATTTACTAAATATTTCAGATAAATGTTTTCTGTGTTTTATTTCTGTTGACTTTTTCAGGAAAATTTTTTTGAATATTCGTTTTATATAAATATTAAATTTATATATTTTTAGAAACCTTACATTTTTGTTCACTGTGGTAAAAATTTCTCTAATTCTTCTATTTCCACAGTTTTTATCCAGTTATATGAAAATAAAACATACCTAGAATTGTATCAAAATGAAAAGGATCAGTGTTTAAAAATAAACATTCTTTAAAACATTTTCATAAATGTTTGGTTTTGAAACTGAACCCTTCATTGCAATTAC
>JAOUZG010019115.1:2978072-2996437 GCA_026289955.1 Argiope argentata
ATGTATGTATACATACATGTGTGTAAAAGTATGAGTGTATGTATATATACATGTGTGTGAACGTGTGAGAGTATGTGCCCATACAACCCATAAAGACCATTTGTTTAAGTATTCTTGTCATCTTCATTTAGTTATTACTTTACCCATGTATGTAGGATTTGACATGGATGAGAATTTTTCTGGATATTCTTGGATAGTTTCTCGTCTCCTCCTTTTTATTAACATTTTTTATTCCATCTTGTGCTTACCCAACTTATTAAATAACATAGTATTCCATGTACAGGCGCACAGGATAGTGTTATGTTATGTTAGAGTATGTGCATTTATATGATTATGCCTGCGGACTTGCCAATGAGGTCAAGCCAATAGGCCATAAATTCCAAATTTAATAAAAGATCTATTTTTGAAGCTTAAAATGTTCACCTTGAAGTTATCTCTCATGAAAATGTTATTAGAATTTTAATGAATTAAAATGTAATCAAAATTGACATCCTCTCATTTTAACGTATGAAAATATTGCAGCATAATTTTTCTTTTCTATCATCATAAAATTAAAATTAAGAACTTTTTATTGATACCAATACTTTTGATAAATAAATTTTAATTTGGTAGATTTTTAAAAGCATTAATCCTTTTTTTTCTGTGTCAACAAATATTACATCATTCCTCAGCCTTTGAAAGCTAAGAGCAAAATATATTGTTTGTTGTTATTTTTACATAAATCAAATCAAATTTGCAATCAAAAGGAAAAATTACGGTATTAAAAAGAATAGCTTTCATTTTCAAAAAAATATTTAAATTTTGCCTGGTACTTAATTAATTTGTATAGATATCTAAACTTACTATTATATGCCACTGTGAATTTTTCTGACGCAATGATGTTATGTAGGACTCAAGGCTAAATAATACTTTTAATCATCCTCTTATTGGACAGATAGACAGTTAAAATACATAGTGTGTTTTTTTTTAATCCTTTCAGATATTAAACGTGGAAATAGTCAAAATCTTGCTGTCAAATATTTCGTCAATTTTAATACTTTTTTGTATACTTAATATGCAAGAGATAAAATTTGAAAAAAAATGGATTTGGTCAGGAGAGGGGGGAAATATTACTTTCTTGAAATATTAATATTTTGAGTAGTTAAGTCCTTTAAAATGGTTTGGTTGACCAAATAAATTCATGAAAAATTTTTGGCCTCATATCCATGTATTCGTATCGTGATCAAACAATTAAACAGCAATTCCAATTATTCATAATATCCTTTCAGCTTTTAATAGTGAAACTCTCTAGGGGTAGGTGAAGGCCAAGATGATCTGGTCGTGAGGTCCCGTCTTTGGATCCGGAGATTTTCATGTTTGAAACCCAATTTCCCTGAAGAAACGTTGGAAGCTGGACTGGTATACGTTAAATCTGTAAACCAAACGTCCTCTCACTGGAAACTGAAACTAAAAGAGGGGGTTACCATCTCTTGTGCCGTATTCCTCATCTGATCGCAGTTCAATGTAATGATATCCATCCCAAAATAACCCAAGTGTCTTTAAAATGAGACATTAACATAACTAAACTGAATCGGGGTTCTATATTCTTTTCTTTATTTTCGTGCCTGACATGAGGTTTATAAATAGAAGAGATTTTATCCAACAATGAAATCATATAGGGTGTTCATTAATTATTGTCGGAGTGTTCGTACCTCATAACTTTCAAATAAAAAAATATTACGCAAAAACCGATTACCTATTCGTAAATTTCAACTCAAAGAATTTTATAAAGATATTAAAGTGTAAAGCTTGCACAATTTGCACTTTGTAGGCATTCAGCTGAAAGCGTTTATGTATTCGTAAATTCCAACCAAAGAATATTATTAATGATATCAAAAAGATTAATGAGTTTGCTCATGGCTGTCCTTCCATATCGTCGTATATTGCATATGTAACTGTACAGCTGATCGTCTCGTTGATTTTCATGGACTGCGAGTAAACGTTTCTTGGATGTGATCAACATTTTCCTGCGAAGTGCTCGGTCTTCCCGCTCCCTTTCGGTGTAGAATGCTACAAATTTCCTGAAATTGTGTTATCCAGCGTCTGATAGAATTATCCGAAGGAGGATCTTTCTTGTACGTGGTTCTGAAGAGACTTTAAGTAGTTATGACTGATTTAATTTCGTAAAACCACAATACACACTGTGCTTTTTCTTGCACGGTTGCCATTTTTATTTATGACGTCATAATTACCCAGACTGCAAATGTGCTAAGATCGCATTGTTGCCACGTAAAATTCTTTCATTTATAATTTACGAATACGTAATATGTTTTTGAGTAATATTTTTTATTCGAAAGTTATGAGGTACGGAAATCCCGACAATAATTAATGAACACCCTATATATTGCAGCATCATCTGATGGGGTTTTGTAAAATTAAGTCGTATCGAAACTAAGTTGACAATGCATTTTATGTACAAAAGAGATGTCTATTTCTTATGACGCAGCAATACTTCTCAGAAAAGCGCAAACTACCCCAAAAAAAGGGTTTTAATGGTCATTAAGAGGATTCAGTTTTTTTTCCATGCAGCGAAAAAGGCAAAAAAAAATTACACACAATAAAGACCTATTAATGCCTTTCACAGAAAAAAATGGTAAGTAAAATATAATGATTATGATATTTCTCAGGTCTCAAAAAGTATTTTTTAAAGATTTTATGCCATAAACTTTCGACATTATTCCTTTAAATGCGTCATTTTCCCGAGTAAAAAAATTGAGAAAATTCTAGGTTTCGAAGTAAATTCTAGGTATCAAGATACGACCACTATCTTTTATTTTACGGTATTATCTGCTTCTTACATCGAAAGAAGGATTTTATGTCCTTTTAGCAGGTCCTAAGAGCAAGAGGGAAAGACGATCCCTTACTCAAACCCTATGGGACGGCTGGGAAAAAGAGGTAGCGGAAAGCAATGTTCAATCTGATTTTCTTCAAACCCTCTATCTCTCTACAGAATACTGCATTACTGTTCAAAAAATACAGTGAAAAATTTAAAATTAAAAAAATAAAATATAAATATATATATTTGAGAACTTGCTTGAAGAAAAAAAATGTCTCAAATTATTTCTTTGGGGTACGATAATTTGGAAGTTGCTAAAATTTCACTTATATATGTATTTTAAAAATAGTAATTTATAATTAGTAATTAACCTAATTTAATGGTATTTAATACATTTTGATTTATAATAGATATTTAACAATTACAATGGCATGTTATTTAAACTATATTTCGTATGCAAAATTTCATATATATTGTTGTATTGTTTTTAAAAAATCAATATATTCAAAAACAATGTATTAGCAATGAATTTGGTAAACCTTTAATTTAATAAAAAGAATCCCTACAAAATCATTGCAATCAGATTTCTCATTAATACGTAAAATTTATTATTTTATCATATGTAAATATGATAAAATATTAAATAAACGATAATTTGGAAATTGTTAAAATTTCACTTATATATGTGCTTTAAAAACAGTAATTTATTAATAATAATTAATTCAATACATTTTGAATTATAATAAATATTTAACAGCTACTATGGCATGCTATTTAAAATGCATTTCGTATGCAAAATTTCATATAGATTGTTGTATTGTTTTAAAAAAAATCAATAAATTCAAAAACAATGTATTAGCAATGAATTTGGTAAACCTTTAATTTAATAAAAAAATCCGTCTACAAAATTATTAAAATCAGATTTCTCATTCATATGTAAACCCATCATATGTAAACCCATTCTATAAGAGAAATATGTATAACATATATATATATATATATATAGAGAGAGAGAGAGAGAGAGAGAGAAAAGAAACGTATGGCAAAAAATATTATACTTTCTGATAAATAAATATCCCTACAAATATAAACATGAGCATTGTGACAAAAAGAACATAAAGTGTATTAAGTATACGTAAATATGAAATATTATGTTCGGCATAAGAATAAACTCCGTGTTCTTTGTTTTATACAATATGTATGTAAAAATATCAGCTTTCTATAAACAGAATATCTAAATGTTACATTGAAGGCATTATTATTCTTTATAAAGTGTTTTCGAGTATTTTTACTTCGTATATTTTTGACAGTAGCTAATACACAAATTTGTTTCACACGTAAGGAAATGATAGAGATTTATAATTTAATCAATATATCAAAATATTTTATTGAATATGGTTTAAAAGAATATGTGAAAGCGATTTATATCAATGTCAGTGGTACACAATCAATGTGTCATGACACTTTTCTGCACCGCCAATTTTTATAACTGTATATAGCAAAAATTATAATTATATTCTCTATTTGAACTAGTAAAGAAAATGTACTAATTTTGATTTCTAATAATAAAGGTTTAATTTTAGAATATTCGGAAGAATCAATTAATTCGTTTTGGATGAACATTAGATGCGATTATCCCATGATATTCAATAAACTTTAAAAAAATATTATAACAATTTTCTACATCTTATTTGCATGAATTTGGATTTTTAGTATTACCCAACTTAAAAAATAAACTAAAGATATGAGATTGTTAAATGTAGAAAACGATATAAGAGTAACATTGCCATTTTTTAAACGAAATATAAGTGAAATATATCAAAAAAAATATATCAAGCTCAATTTTCTCATCAAAATTATTCTTATTATTACTTTGTTTAATCCCTTAATAAAAGTAGTGTTTTTTTATAGTACATATTATATTATATTATTTTAAATTCAAAATTATTACCATAAAACATTTTATACAGTGTATTATGGTAAGTAAACAACTTTTAAACTTATTTTTTTCTTAATGGGCCTTCGAATGGTGAAATTATTAAGAAAAAACTGCAATAAAAAAAGTTGAGAATCACTGATCTATGCATATTTGAGTCTTAATTGTTTTATTTTCCTTTATCTCAACAAACAATTAGGCTTTATGGTTTAAAAGAATACATGGAAATGATTTATACCAAAGTATAATCTAGTTTTAACTATTTTATATTCGTTCAGGGCAAAACAGGCAATTATAGATTAAAAAAATATTTGGAAGAGGTTTATATCAATATTTACTTTAATTTGAATTGCTTCATTCTCCTTTATGTCAACACAGGAAATTAGGATAAAAAGGAATACAGGAACATAAAGGCCAGAAAGAGAACGGCATTGTTAGAAGTGAGGTGATACTGTTTTCATCTAGATGACGTCACAGTTTAGGCTACGTGCGTGTAAGCTAAATGATTAAGTATGCGATGCACGAGAAACGGCATTTGTATTTTTGTTTTTCTTCCGACATTTATGTGTATTACATTAACTAACAAAAATGTCTTCTTATTGTTCCATTTAAATAAAAATATTGTTTTTTATGCTGTCATTAAATTAAATATAACGGACAAAATCCACAGAAGAAAATTTTATTTCTACATTTTGTCCTCCTTGAGTGCTATAAAATCATTTTTAGAATTATCTCTTCTCGTGATAATATTCAAAATATTTTTGCCACTCAAAACATAATAAATTAGATGCTTATGTAGGTGATTAGCGGATAGCGCTAGCTCGAACTCCCAATCTTATGGTTAGTAGACGAGTATCATACCGATCAAGTAAAAAAGACCCTTCAGCTCGAAGGGTATTAACTGGCTTATATAGAAATCACCACAGAGTATCCTCCCAGTGAGTTGGCGAACGATACTTTTGCGAAGTGTTGGTGGTGATAACAACTGTCGTATTTAATGCGTGTATAGCTCATGGAGTCGCCGACAGAGGGCGCCACGACATTTGAACGAAGCTACGTGCGAAAGTTGCGTTTATCCATGGTCGGTCACCGGGTTACCATTGTAGGTGATTAGCAGATAGCGCTAGGCCCGAGCTCCGAATCTTATGGTTAGTAGCCGAGTATCACACCTATCAAGCAAAAGGGACCCTTCAGCTCGAAGGATATTAACTGGCTTATATAGAAATCACCTCACTTATATAACATAATAAATTAGAAATACGTCTACAGAAGCTTGAGAATGTGACAACTAGTTAATACAATGACGAAAAAATATTTAAAATCTGTTCTTGAAATTATAAATGTAAATTTTTATATTAACTTAATTATGATAATTAACTAATCTAATAGAAAAAGGGATTCTATTCATTTTATTATAAAACAAAATGAATATTCTCTATATTATAATAAGGCCAAGAATGTTTTAATATAGCATATGTTAATAGAAATCAAAAGAAATGTAGATACCGTACGAATATATAAAACTGATCCTTATGGAATATGTTGAATACTTCTTCGCCATAAATCACAGCATAAAAGAAAGAATAAGGATGTGTAAGATTTTTCTGTCTGTTAAGTTTCATAATTTTTGTGACAACTCTTTATCACATGGTTTTTATTATTATCTAAATCATTAATGATCACTTTATATACTTTAATACTATGCATTTACAAAATAATTAGGATATTTCTTTACACAGAACGTCATCATAAGAATATCTGATAAGTTTTAGGTAAAATATCGAATATTGGCTTTTTGGTAAAATATCAGTAGTCTCTGTGAAGAGATTTTAATTAATTATGGCGTCAGTTTTTTTACACGATTATTTTTAAAA
The DNA here is from genome assembly GCA_026289955.1 of Argiope argentata. NCBI lineage: Eukaryota > Metazoa > Arthropoda > Arachnida > Araneae > Araneidae > Argiope > Argiope argentata. The sequence goes on from JAOUZG010019115.1 coordinate 2,984,698, forward strand.
ATTTGATTTCAGAGTATCAATTTTTAATAAAGAAGCCCAATTCTTTTTTTTAAATACTAAGCAATATAAATAAAGAAAAAAAGTTTTTGTTTAAAAAAAAATAATAATATCTTTAATCTTATGACCATGAATTCATTTTTCAAATAGGAGCAAAAACATTCCTTCTTTAATTACTCTGATATTTTTTGACAGTATCTAATTCAAAAATTCACAAATAAAAAATAACAGAGAGAACTGCAATTATTTCATTTTCGTTAAGTTCGAATTTGTGATTAAAGGTTGATGCAAGCGATTTTTTTTCTTTGCATCTTTGATAAAACGGTTTAATATAATCAGCTTTCATCTTTTCCCCACTTTCAGTTCCAAAAAAAAGATTTAAATATTTAATTAATTTTGGTTAATTTAAAGTTTCCTAGTGAAACTTTTTTTAAAGATTCTCTTACTTGATGATAACAGCGTTATCGTTTTCAAAACTTAATACCATAATTTTCCTTATTTTGAGAAGTTTCTTCATTTTTTTAATATGTTATCTTTAAATACGAAGCAGGAAATCTTTTGCTCAACTTTTCATTTTGAAATTTCTAATTAAAATATCCAACTTGGTTGATTACCTGATTATATCGTTATTAACTCGCGTTTAAATCTAAAATATTTTGACTTTGGCATTTTCGTTAATAATCATTCTTTAAAATAGCGGATTTTTATACGTTGCATTTGACTTTTGGTATTTTTATTTATTTTTTGCATATTCATTACACTTCCACTGAGTTTTTAATTAAAAAATTTTCTTAATTTCAATAACCTCTTTTTTTTAATTATCTGAACCAAAAACTTCTTTTCTTTATAACATTTTTGATTTTTTTTAGTTTATAAAAGTTTTATTTTTAAAGATATTTTCTTTTTTAGAAAAAATTAAGAAATTAAAGTTAAATCATTCTTTTAAAATACGAAATTGGATTTTGGGATCGGAACTATTCATACAGTTCATTAAATTCTTAATACATATTTTTTATGTTTCATTAATAATGTGAAATCTTATAAGTTTATTTAATAGTTTTTAAGTCTTATTAAACTTTAATGGGAAATCAGATAAGATAATTTACACTTACAGCATATTCCTTTTTTTAGCATCTGTCATTAGTAAAACAGAAACGTATTGAAAAATATTTTAATAATTCTAGCCCAACAATACTGAAAATTACTTATTTCCGTCTATTTTGCTACATATATTTGCAAATTTTCTTTTGTATTTGTATTTTGAATACTTTATTTTATTATATTATACTTCTTTAGTTGTATTATATCATCTACTATGTCTTTTTCTTACTACGTGATTAATTGTGTGTATTTAGTTTGCGTATTTTTATGTATTTGCTTTGACCCTAGTTTTTCTTTGCACTGCTTAGGGTTTTATATTTACAAATTCATCCTACTGTTTATTGTGATATGACTTACATCTGTAAACCTTGTGGTATACTTATTGGCACACAAGGCATTTATACTTCAAGAAATGAAAAAAAATACTGAAAAAGATATTTTACTATTTTATGTTCTATTGTAAAATAACTGGTAGCATGGACATTGGGTATTGTATAATGAAATAGCACTTACTGTATTAGCTCAAAAAATCTAACAATAATATTATTATATCTTAAAAATAAGGAAGGCATTATAAGAATTGAAAGGCCTAGTAGAGATATCATATATTTTTGATCAATAAATTATAAAATTAATTATTTGTATTTAAAAAATATAATTTCTCTACTATTTAGTATTCTGATAAGATAACATGGTGCAAAAATTTATAAAATATAAAACAAAAACATTTTATGATGATGATGTCTCAATTTTGCAACCGAAGAAGGGGTGCATGAACTTTTGAAGGTATGGATCCTTCTGGACCTGAGGGCAGAACACATCACAGATAGAAGTCAGATCAACCATGCCCTGACTGGGATTCGAACCCGGAATATTCCGATCATGAGGAAGAAGCACTATTTCTATGCTAGGACGCCGGCAAAAACCTTTCATAATGCAATCTTTTGATTAAATGATTCACACATTCAACGATATTAAAAAAGATTTGAAATTTTTTTAAATAGCTCAAAATACCTCAATAAGTGTAGGATATCCCACAGAGCTATTTTATTTAACCATCAACTGCCTTCATTTTTGTTTTATCAACACCCGACGATAGACTATTTCAAAGCGAGAATTGTAGAAGGTTAGATAATTTCCCAGAGGACGAAACTTTTAAATAATACAGCATTCCAGGACCGCGCCATCTATCGAGCTTTTGAAACACTGCCGTAATTAATATTGAGCCAGAGGCCCCACTAACATCCAAAAGAGAAGGAGCTCTTCACGCGTCAGCGATTCCCGCTCGCAAAGCTATGCGGCTATGCGGTAATATTTTTTCAGTCATAATGTTTTGTTGCTTCTAACGTCCTCCTAGAGGAAATAGTTTAACTTTTTATTTATTAAATATCACCATGTTTTAATTCGTTAAGTATTTCCCTGTAAATATTCCTCTTTAACTCCAAATAAATTCTTTCATTTTTTTAAAGAAGTCTTTTCATCCTTCGTTTGCATTAATTTAATCTTGGTTTAGAAACTAACCCGTAAATATTCAAAAACACTAGACACCACGCCCCTAAAACCCTGCAATCTGAAGAGTTTAATTTTTTAGAAGGTTTGGTTAGACTACCACATAAATACTTCTGATAACATTCTTTTAGTGTATATCTGTATACGATTTCATTGCGTAAGTATGTTCTTGTTCGAAGGTCTCCTAATAAACGCTGTCTATAATATCAATCACTCACTTAAAAAGTGAGAAAACAAATGTTTACGTAATGACGGGATACAAAATTAATTTGATAAATAATGAAAAAAATTCGAAATGTTAAAACCTGCGACAACATTACCGTAAAAACTTGCAATATACTATGCACAATTTATTTCATAACGGCAAAGAAAAAATAAAATTAATAATAAGAGTTCTACTATAAAAAAACATTTTTACTCTAAAAGGTATTATAGCCTTTTCTTTAAAACAACAGATTTTAGGTATTTCACCCAGCATTATTGCAAACAAACGGATTATCTTTGTTAGTGATTTATTAATTTCTCATTATTTTAGTTTTCTAGATAAATTACCTTTCTTGGATTAAAGTTTTCCCAAGGTAATTGCTGAATCTTGTATATGGAGTAATTAGTTTTGGGAGAAAAGAGGAGGATTGAGTTCTTGACATTGTTTGTGTGCTGAGATGAAAAATTAGTGTCTTCAACATTCGGGACATCAATATACATCAGCGTTGCCAACTGCACTTCCTAAATAAGGTTTTAAACCAATTGTTATGCATATACGTTATAATTTATTGGTAAATATATACAATGACTTTAGCTTTACCAATGAATCAGAAATCAATCACCAGTGCGATCATTAATACTTCTTTTGTAACTGTACATTTTGATTATGTGAATGCGACGATATAGAATCTAGCACAGAAAAATGTGTCCTAAAGTAACAACTCATTACTCAAGAAAAGTAATATTCATTAAAGGATCTTTTAAGAACTCTGTAAGCGAAATGCGAGAAGAGAAATAAAACAATACTGGGTATTTAAGAAACAAGCGTGATAATATTTCATGCCTGAATTTACAATCTCAATTCAATTTATTATGTAATTTTTATGACTATGAAAGCTATATAAAAAGGAAATAGATACTGAGTTTTTAAGAAACAAACATGAAAAGTACTTCAAGCATGAGTTTGCAATCACAATTTAATTTATAATGTGATTTTCATAACCATAAAATTTATATAAAAAGGGAATATATACTAATTATTTAAAAAAAACAAGCATGAAAATATTTCATGCGTGATTGTACAATTCCAATTTAATTTGTTATTCGCTTTTGATGACTATGAAAGCCATGTAAGAATAGCATATATACTGTCTATTTAAGAAACAAGCATGAAAACACTTAATGCCTGAATTTACAATCCCAATTTAATATGTTGTTCGCTTTTGATGACTATTAAAGCTATATAAAAATTAAATATATGCTGGATATTTAAGAAACAAGCATAATAATACTTCATGCCTGAATCTTCAATGTCAATTTAATTTATTATGTGATTTTTATGACTATGAAAGCTATATAAAAAGGAAATAAGTACTGAGTATTTAAGAAACAAACATTGAAATACTTCATGCATGAATTTTCAATCGGAATTTAATTTGTTATTCGTTTTTGATGACTATGAAAGCTATATAAAAATGGAATATATGCTGGGTATTTAAGAAACAAGCATGAAAATACTTCATGCCTGACTTCACAATCTCAATTTAAGGCGAATAGGGGCCTTTAAAAAGGACCTTTTGTAATTTTCACCTTATCAATTTGAAATTTTACAGGCATTAAGATTAACACCATAGGAGATGACACACAAAATTTAAAAGCATTATATTAATTTACTTATGAGTTAGGGAAGTTAATATAACATAATAATAGCGATAAATAACGTTAATGAAACATGTTCCAGAAACTCCAAATTTGTTCGAAAGCGCTCCACGTTTTATTATTCCATTAACCTTTTTGAAACAAAAGTGGGAATTAATATTGAAGTTTGAGTGTGAAATATCAAAATTAACCTATATGGTAAATCAAAACTACTTAAACTTTTTTTTTAAAAAAATCAGTAGTTTAAGTAATTATATTGGTTAATTTCTATATTTCGTACTCAAATTTCAATATTAATTCTAAATTTTGTTTCAAAAAGTTTAGAGGAAATAATAATAATAATTGGAGCACTTTCGAACAAATTTGGAGAGCCTGAAACATTTTTCATTAACGCTATTTGTCGCTAATATTATATTACCCCCCAACTCATAAATAAATCAATACAATGCTTTAAAATTTTGTGTGTCATCTCCTTTAGGGTTACTCTTAATGCCTGTAAAATGAAAATATTTCATGCATGAATTTACAATCAAAATTTAATTTATGATGTGATTTTTATGACCATAAAAGTTATATAAAAAGGGAATATATACTGGTTATTTAAGAAACTAGCATAAAAATACTTCATGCCTGAATTTACAATCCCAATTTAATTTATTAAGTGATTTTTTTATGACTATGAAAGCTAAATAAAAATGAAATAGGTACTGGGTATTTAAGAAACTAACATGAAAATATTTCATGCATGAATTTGCAATTACAATTTAATTTGTTTTTCGATTTTGGTAACTATGAAAGCTGTATAAAAATGGAATACTGGGTGCTTAAAATGACGTTTTAACATTTTATCTCTATGAGCATTTGAATTAATGAAAATGAGAGCCAAAAGTTTTAATTTATTACACATCGGACTAAAATGACGTCAAACTTTATTTCGAAACAGCTTTTATCACATTTCCCAATGAAAATAGAGCGAATACAGAAATTCTTTATCGCTTAATCTATAATTATATTTGGTTTTAAACAGTATTTTTATACAAAATTAATATAACATATTGTTTCGGAAATGTATCCCTCCCAGGTCATTGGTAGAAAATGATAATTAACATCAGATGCCAACATGGGACTCGTTTATTGAATTCTTTTATAGGTGGGAATATCAGTTTACAGATAATTAAAATCATTGAAAACGAAACCAAGTAATTACCCAATCATATTTTTGTTTCAAACGTTCAAAAACCTAAAAATTCTAATTTGTAACTCTTATCTAATATGTCTCGCTTTCTTTTTAGTTTTCAAACATGAATTTTGCTATGATGAATTACCAAGCAATTTATATATAAATGAAATACTCTAAAAATAAATCATGATTCAAAAGTACATTAAGTTTAGAAGCAATCGGTTACTTTGCATAGACTCGGAGTAAAAAGACTTTAAATCGTTAAATTCTAATCTTAATTCCATTAATCTTTGATGCTGATTTATGATCTTTGCAAATATTCTTTTATGGATTAAGTAGAAAAACAGCATTAAACATCGAATCAAACGAGAACTTAATGCACAAAGTACTTTTTGCGGTTTACGGATTGGAAATGGTACACAAAAAATCCCGTTATTGATGAGAAATTTCTTACGATTTATTGTAGGCTGAAGAAAGTTGGATCACAAATAAAAAAATAGAGGCTTCCAGATTTAGAGCATTTCAAGACACTATTAATACGTTGGCATTTCTTTCCCATTATAGCTATTACAAAAATATGCAGACACACAAAAAAAATCAATACAGTTTTATGAATTTAGCTGTTTTTTTAAAATCATTATTAAATAAGGTTCACTCATGATTTCTCAAATGATTCTTTAATAATGGGTTTGAGTTGAGTTCGAGTTTTGTATATAACTCATTGAAAACTAAATAGCTTTAAAGAAACTTTTGGTATTACCTAAAGACAGCCAAAAAATTTCAAAAGCATATGATATTAACATAATTTATATTACTTTTTTTGGACCTTTATAGCCTATTTGGTAGGTTGTTGACTTCGTATCCGGTGGACTGCGAGTTCGAACCCGCCGGCCGAAAACTCTCCGTGTTTGTGGTGGCTGGCGCACGTTAAATCTGTCGTGGTCACAAAGTCCTCCCTGTTGAGAGTACTACCATTAGGGGAACTAGTTCAGAGGTGATCATTCTCTGTTCCAGATCTAAATTACGATCTGTGGATGAATGAAGTCCGCCCCGTAAGAAGGATTTGTGACATGTGTATAGCTAAGTCGTGCTCTTGGTCTTAGTTGGCGCTACTGAAAAACAAGAGAACTTTAAGGACTTAAATCACTGATAGGCAGTCCATAGTTTTGGAAAGTACCATAGGTAACAACAATATATTAATTTTCAAAATATTTCCTTAATCGATATTTACTTCATATTTTATGAGAAAAACATGTGGTTTGTTTTGATCCATATTTTAAAAAAAATTTCTAAATCGAAAATATCAATTGAAATCTGAATTGGAAAATTCAAAAAAAAATTATTAAAATATAGAAGATAAGGAAATAGATAAAATCTGCAATTATACATGAAAATAATTTTTAAAAGATACAAAGCATAGTACAATGGATGTGTTGATAGTCATAGCACAAATGTTAATTGACATCACGCATGTACTGTTTTCCAATATCTTATATCATACTTATTTTGTGTAATTTTTGAATAGAGAAACTCATTTGTGTGTCAGGTTTGGTCATTTATTAATGAAATATAAAGTACATTGTCAAAGTTGTTTTGGTATTTAATCAGAAATTCCGAATTTTTAGAAATTAGTAGTAGTTGAAATTTATTTACGAAATCTACAAAATATTATCTTCCTTTGCAATCAAAAAGATTTTTTTTCATAACACTACTTTGTATTATGCAAAATTTATCATTAAATTTTCACCAAAATTTTAGTTTTCAAATCACTGTACTTGTTCGTATCTACTTAGCATAGCTAGTTTGAACCGATACCAGTATTTTAGAGGAATTATTGTTCTTCTTACCAACTAAAACTATGCCGTGTTCAATTTAATCATGAAAAACCTTTTTCAAATTTGTGAATTCTAGTTCATAGATCGATTCTCAAATATCTATATTCGAACAGGGTCAATTTAAATATAAAGTAGTATGTGTAGTAAAGTAGTAAAGTATTTTTTTGTGTAGTATATATGTAGTATATATGTTTTTTTGTGTAGTTTTATGTAGTATATATGTTTTTTGTGTAGTTTTATGTAGTAAAGTAGTAAAGTATTTTTTGTGTAGTGTAGCATGTGTAGTAAAGTAGTAGGCAATTTTTCAAGGTTTTTAATATACTTAGTAATGCTCTCTCGTATAAGGAGTGGAAGAGAGTTAGAACATTAATTTTGAATTTTTTGTATAAGTTTTGAAAACTTAAGGATAAATTATAGACTTATTTAAAGCCTAAGTTTCGAATTTAAAGTTTAATTTGATTAGAATTACCCTAATCAAAATTTAATTAATGACTTTGATAAAAAAAGACACTAAGATAATTAATTATTATATAATCATCAAAAATAAAGCAGGAAAATAAATTATTAAAAATCCAAAAACATACATAATACTCTTAATTCCATAATTTTGTAATAATCTAAAACATGTTTGCCAGTGCTATGTCATAAAAGTACGATAATGTAGTGGAATGTTTCTAAATAAAATAAACCGAAATCACATTCAATATAATTGAAATTTTAAGGCATGTCAAGAAAATGTTTTATTATATTAGATATTTCTTTACTCCATCAAAATATCATTCTCAATTTCTCATACTTTCGAGTTCGATGTTATGTTGTTGTTATTAGTGGCACTTGCCAAGGACAAGCTTTGCCGAGTCATCAGCGAATCTTCAACCTAAAGGAGAATCTATTGTTTTGAAGTAGCGTTATTTAGAGCCAAGAGTAGGACTCAGCTACTCCCTCATCATAGTCGCTTGCACGACTCCTTTTTACGAGGGGGGGGGGCACCCACACACTTTATAGATAGAACGCAGATTAACAACCACGCCTAAACCGGGACTCGAACCCAGGACACCCAATTCTCAGGGTTGACGTGCTACTTCTGAGCCAGGACGACGGTTTAGAGTTCTCTAAAGCCATTCGATAAAAAGGAAACCGATTTGTAAAATTCTCTAAAAATGGAATGGTTTAAAAAATAATGTAATCATTTAATTATTTTTTAAATTTTTTTAACTAATGTATTAATTCACTACTGTACAACAAGTTTAGTATAAATGTAAACTTTCCTAGAAAAAAAATGCTTAGTTCATAATGAATTGCTGAGAATGTTAAAAAAAGTATTTTCTAAACCACGAATTTAAGTATAACGAAAACAATTGGTTAATGGATTATAAAATTCTATGTCCCACAAATAAGAAGTTCATTGAATCCAATAAAAATGTCCAAAACATTTGAATAATACAATGTTTCAATTTTTTAAAAATGGAAAATTGCAAATTATACGGACATTTTTTGTTCCAAGCGTCCTCTGAAGTTCTCGAATTTTTTATCGCCAAATTTGTATGTCAATTTGAATTAAATAATAAACACCATTTTTGTTTGAAGCATTGTACTCCTAGAAAAAAATTCTATCATCTTTAATTTGTGTCCCTCTAGAATATAAATTTCCCTTAAAAACTTACTAAACAAAATAAATTCTACTATTTCAAAATCTTGGCTGGTATTTGATTTCACCCAGGATGCACTTTTAAAAAATTTATAATTATTCCATTTGCTGCTGAAATTACCTTTTCCCCAGAGTTATTTATAGGAAATAGTAATTGCCATTTTCTTGGTAAAATGAGAACCATTACCAGAATTTGTTCAAAATAATGGGGGGGATATCAGTTAACTGATAATTAAAATAATTGGGAAAAATAAAGAAATTATCCAATTAGGTTTTCGCTTTGAAATAGCTAAATGTTAATTCGATAGTTTCATTAAAAAAACGTTTTCTTATTTTTTTTTCAACATAAATCTTACTTTTATGGGGTAATTTAAATAACCCAAAACAATTACCGTTCATACATTTAATAAATAGAGAAACTATTAGTAATTTTATATAATTTCAGGAGCATGGAAGGTTTTTATCGTAAAATTCTAATTATAATTTCACCAATTTCCCGATAGATTTATAATCTTTTTAAAAAAAATTTTATTCATAAAATAGAAGAATTGCTTAAAGAATATTTTCAAGAAAGAGTTTAACAGAAGATTAAGTACTTTTGTGGTTTAAGCATTAAAAAAACATTTATAAAAATTTTCTGTTTTAATGAAGGCAATTTTTCAAGGTTTTTAATATACTTAGTAAAGCTCTCTCTTATAAGGAGTGAAAGAGAGTTAGAATATTAATTTTGAATTTTTTGTAAAACTTTTGAAAACTTAACGATAAATTATAGACATATTTAACGCCTAGGTTTCGAATTTTTATATATAGGAGAATTTCCTTTTTGAACTATAACATATATTGGACCTTTATTGTAATTTCTTTTCTGTTAAGTACTGACCGTAAAATAGAAAATTTATTTTGCGTCGATACTGCTGTGAACAGTGAAACAATTTTAATAAGGGCACACAGACTTACTAAATATAATTATTAGAATTACATTTAGATATTAAAAACTAAATATTTTTCATAAAACGCTGATAACATTTTCGTCTTTTTGAAAAAATAGTAAAATATTGTCATATTTTCTAAGATGATTTTTTGGCTATAATTTGCTAATAATGATATAACAAAAAAATGTAAATAAAAAATAGAGGCTTTTTTGTGTAATTATAAACAATTGCATGAATGATTCAGATAGGATCATAAACCTTACTTGGAATAACCATAATTTAAAAAGAAATTATAATAAATCATATTTCATATATCTTTCAGATGGAATAAGCCATGTCTATATTTTGATGAAGTTTAGTAAAATTTAATTACAATATAATTTGTAAGTCCATTACATTAATCAAGAGATTGTAGTTTTATATTAATTGAATCCATTCATTTGAAATTAATTTAACAATAAAGACATCTCAAGTTTTTAAATGTTCAAACATCCAAAAATAGCTATGTAATCATTCATTTCAATATCTTATAACCAATTTTCTCTAAGAGTGACTGACTTAATATACGAGGAGCGTGTTTGGTTAGTTTGAAGTGCTCGATCTGAAAGAAAAAGAACCAAATATAATCGTTTGCACCAATCTCTTTAATGACTATCTGATTTTAGAACTCTCTTCCATATATCAATTCGTTAAGAATATGTGCTGTCGATGTAATAGACAAACTGGTTAGGTTAAATGTCAATAAATAAGAAATTCATCTAGCGTTGAAAGAGGAACTCGAAAATTTCAACAGTTTGTTGTCTCAGGACTCTGAATGATCTAGAAAACAAATTCTATATTCTTAATTCTATATCCTATTTTCTTAAATTTGGAATTCTATCAATACATTTACAATTAAAATATGATATAAAATTAATTATATTTTTCTTATGATTTCCAGCAGAATTTGAGCTTCCATCTGTAGTACTTAATTTTGAATGAAAATTAATGACAAATATCATCACAAAATTTTAACTAAATAATAAAAATTGTATTAATGTAGTTTTAAATAAAAATTAAAATAGTATTTACAAAGGTTTTTTACATACAACCTGATCTGTTTTCCTTATTTTTTTTCAAATTCTATCAATAGAAAACAAATAGAATAACATTATATAAGTAAAAATAATCGCAATGTTTTAATTTACTCAACATTTACTGAGCAGCCATAATTGACTTCAAGAATACTTTGAAAACCTTTTTTTAAATTATCATTGATATTTTCAATTTTTAGACAAATTTACTCGATAAAATAATAAGTGGTACAAAAATTAAAGAAAATGAATAAAAATAGAACAAATAGAATTTCTTAAATAAAAATATATACAAAATATCAATCTGCTAAGCTTTTTTTTAAATAAAAAAAGATAGCTGTCTGAGGTTATTAATTTTCGTATTCTTTTTCCGTTTTTTGGATGAATTGTTTGGAATGTGGTAAGAGGAATTCCCCAAAGCCCGATATTTCAAAAGTACTAAATAGATAAGAAAAAAGAAATAGAATAGAAATAAATATTCCAAATGTTTCGTTCTTTTGAAACACACAACTTTCAGAAATATTTTGTAGACAGGTTTGTTTTGTTTGGTTCGTGTATATATATATATATATATATATATATAACTATATATATATATATAT
>JAOUZG010019115.1:2996537-3016380 GCA_026289955.1 Argiope argentata
TATATATATATATATAGTTTGATAAACTATTTTTTTCTATATTTTATTCTCTGATTTCATTTTTATATTAGAGTATCCTACTAGGTTTGGTGGGGATTTAAAAAAAACCCAGTATATTAATACTTATATAATGTTTTTATATTAATGTAAGAATAAAATGATGAATAAAAATAAAGTTATTTGATTGTTTATGTAGCTTTTGAAGAATGGGTCGGGAAGGCCTGGTTTGTAGAGCGTTGGACTCGTATTCCTTAGGTAACGAGTTCGAAACTCACCGGCCAAAAAATTCCCCGAGTGTATGGCGATTGACGCTGCTTAATTCTGTTCGTGTTCGCCAAATCCTTCATTTCGAGAGTAATACCGTTCGGGGTCCTGGGTCAGAGGGGATCGTTCTCTGTTCCAGATCTAAATTGCGACCTGACATGAATGAAAGAATTTGCATGAATGAAGTCCGTCCCCTAGAAAGGGTTGTGACGTGTGAGTAGCTAAGTCGTACTCTTGGTCCTAGATGGCGCTACTTGTAAAAAGAAAGAAACACATTTCTTAGGCTTCAATCATCTGCTCATCATCGTATCAGCGGGGGCCTTGTCCAAGGCAAGTACCATTAGTCACAACAACACAACTCAGCTTTTGCAGAAAAAGCTTATTTTGACGTAAATTTTACCATTTATTTATAAAAACGAGGATTGTTCTAGATTTAAAAATAAGATCACATTTTTTTTTAAATTTTTCTTTAAAATACTATTCTTTAACGTACCACAGAGGGTAACTAATGGTTATCTAAGAATTGTATTCAAAAAATAAAACATTGTGTATATGTTTATGTAACATTTACGCAATTTTGGACTTTTTTCAGCAACATTTACATAAAACAATCATGAATCTGCTTCTAAGGTATTCAACAAAAAATGCTTGGTTCATTACATTCTACATAACAGAGTAAGCCCTAATTACAGATTTCCTCAAAAAAATCTTGCTTTTTTTGCTTTTGTTTCTTGTTTAGTTGTTTATTATTTATTTATTTACTTATTTATTTTGAGATATTATGATATTCTCAGTTGAATTATGAAATAATTCTTTCTTCTACAAACGTATTAAGATCTTTTTAAATTCTTATAAATTAACATCACTTGGGTGTCAAAATTTTTTAATTATTATAATTTTAATTAGCGTAGAGACAAAATCAACCCTTTTTATCTTTTTTTAAAAACTTGTAAACAATAAAAATGTGAATTTATATCCAAATTCATGTTTTCTTCCGAATCATATATCTTAACTCCACTATATAAAATTATTTTATTTAATTTATAAACTTTTTTTACTATGAACTTTATTTTATTAATGAATAAAAATTATTTTATTTATCAGTATTTTTCAAACCGATTTGATAAGCTGGCTTTGTAAAAACTTTTAAATAACTTCGATTTAGATTTCATTGTATATAATGTCATTTATTTCATTTTATTTATGTTGAATTAATATGTAATGAATGCAATTTACTTGATTATTACCGTGAATAATAAACAAATTACCCTAAAATCCTCAAAGAAAACTATAATTTGTAGAGGAACAAAATACTTTATAATTTCATTATGAAGTAGACGAAAATAATAGATGAGTTTCAAGAATAATAAAATAATTATTTTCAAAGCTCTATCAAAGCCTTATCAAGACTAAACAAACAAGAACACAAAAACACATGACATTCACTTGGAATAGAATACAATATAATGATGACCCCTAAGAATTATCATGGGAAATATACCTTGATGTTAATAAGGTAACGCCATCTGTTGTGTAAAAAGAGAAAGTATAAGAATTATATAACCACAACAGACTTATGAAAACGATTTATTTTAAATATAAATTATTTTACGATGCGATTTATTTTCTATAAAGCTCTTTTAAATTTAGATCTAAAATAATTAATTAAATTTGAGTAATTAAACTTAACTAAACATGTGATAATTCAATTGGTTTTGCTAATAAAATATTCATAAAGGATCTGTAATAATATAGTAACGCAGTAATTTTAAAAATAAGTATTTCCTCTAATTATACAATTTGAAAACCTTTTATTGAATAAAGCTCAGAAAACAAAAATTTGTAAGATAATTAGTTTGAACTAGCCACATTATTAAGCCCTAGCAAAACTGACAAAATATATCTATCAATATATTATGAAAGTTTAAAGGAAATTAATTAAATATGAAATTAAAATTCACGTTGATTCATTGTGAGGCAAGATATATACTTTGAAACTTCAAAATAAGAATATCGAAAATTGTTTGAAAACGATCTTTTAATTGTATCATGATGTTATTCTGAAATAAATAACAATATTTACAAACATATCTTGAAATGGAATAATAATATTGATTTTCTAAAAATATTTTATACATTGCAAACAAATAAATAATTTCTATATATTTTCAGTTTTAAATAGATTCAAATCATGAGTTATGTAACTTTTTATACACTAGACCAACCTATATGATTTGTAAAGATTTTGTAAACATCCCTGTTGTTTTACCAATATAAACATTAGAAATCATCTTTGAATATATCAAGATTAATATTGAATGTTCTCAAAGCATCAAAACTAGCGTAATATTTTGAATTATTATTTTGGCAAAACATAATTGAATTTTAAAAAAAAAGTGTTTGTAAAATATTTAAGGGAAACGTATTAAAACATTAATAGAAATTTTGTTCATGTTTAGTTCTCGATAATTCAATTTAATAGCAAAATTTTGATTCATATGATGGCAACTCTGCGAGCTGTTGATTAATGCTTCCAAGGACTGCATCTTCGATTGCAAAGGAGATCCTCAAGAAGATAAAATTTTGAAGTTAAGATTCTTCGTGGAACACGGTGAAATTTGAATTTTGGTAGGCTCCATAGAAGTGCTGTCAAAGTTTGGTTATTTTATTTTGTTTCGCTCTTTTTTTGTTTTAACATCTGGACTATTGGTAAGCTTTTCTGTTTTAATTTCTTGTATTTATATTTATTTATTCAAAAGTGCAAAGACTGAACTTCGCTAAACTGAGTAGTTCAACATTGATTGTTTCGGACTCTTCTGCTGAAAATGATCCTTTAATAATGCAAGTTACATCTAACTTTAAAATGCATCAGTCAACTAACGAAAACTTCTTCAAGAGTGGAAAACCCACTAACGAACTCGTTATTCGTCTTGGCCAAAGGCAATATGAAGCAATAAATATAATTGTGTCCAACAAAGATGCTGCATCTATAATTCCTCGACTGAACCCATTCCTTATTCAATCCTTCATTAAACAGCAAATAAATCGTCATAGCAATATTTCGAATTTAAAATTTACAAGGCAAGGAAAAATTATTTTTACAACATCCGATCCTGTGTGCGCTGCCCAAATTCTAAGCTTAGAGAAAATTCTTGACATCCCCGTTTCGACCGGTGTCATTTGGGAAAATGTGACCGACAGATTTTTAATTTTTGACATGCCCACTCAAACTTCACTTGATGAACTGGCTGAGGAAATAACCCAAAAAAATGATGTTGAAATAGTTGAAATGAGAAGATTTATAAAATCTAATTCGACCCGTGATTCTCCCCCTGTTCTCATCACAATACTCGGCACAGCATTACCAGAGTCCATTAAAATTTGGTTTACGAATCAAAGAATCCAGAAGTTTGTAGAAAACCCCCGACAATGTTTGAAATGTCATAGTTTCATGCATCCAACAAGAATATGCACCAAACAGATCTGTCATATTTGTGGGGAAACACATGATGGCTAATGTAAAAGTCCGGAGAAGTGCATAAATTGTCAGGGTCCGCATTCAGCGACATCGAAGTCTTGTTCCCATTTCATCAAGGAGCAACAAATGTTAGAATTTAAATGTCGAAATCATCTAACTACTGGAGAAGCCAGACGCCTGTTTCAAAAGTCCCTAAAATCAAGTTATTCTAATGTAGTTGAATCAAACATATCTGTTATTGAGGTCAAAGAAACTGTAAATCAAAAGATCGAAGCTATAGTTAAAAATATCTCTGAGAAATTAGAACAACAAACAAATATGCTCATTGAAATCTTTCAAAAAACGGTTGAAAAATTAATGCAAAACCTTGTCAGCATGTTTAATCAAAGAGAATCAAGCAAGTCTCCTGGTAGGAAAAAAAAAGGCGGCAAAAGTCGTAACTCAAACTACGGGCATTCCGATGCAATGGGATGCAGGTGGTTCCTCAAGTTTAGCTTAGTTAAAGGGTTGTTTTTTTTTTCCTGTTTTTGCTTTCCAGGTTCCTTAAACATGGAATTGTTTTTCTTCCTTTTCAAAATTCGGGTTCGAATTTAAGAGCCAAGTTTTCGTATCGCTTTTGCATTTTTTTCCTTTCAGTTTTTAATTATATTTTTTTCTGACTTTTCTTTATGACCTTTCTGCAATGGAATTGCAGGGGAATTAAAGGGAAAAAGCTCTGGCTCCCAATTCCTCCTTTTTCTACTTCTTCTTTTTGGGTTTTTCAAGAGACTTTCCTCTCAGAAAACGATAATTTTTCCTTTCCAAACAAATTTTTTTTCCGTACACACAGACTAAATAGATCAAGTGGTGGTCTCCTTATAGGTATTCCTGATAGCATGTCAGGAAGAATAATCTCCAACAATATTAGAGAAGATTTTAACTTGGAACTTTTAGCAGTCGAAGTGCAATTCCAGAACACTAAATTCAACATTGTTAATTTATATGCTCCACAAGGTTTTGATGTTGATCAAGCAAAACACTTCTTTGATTCTCTATCCTCACCTACTTTTATTTTCGGTTATTTTAATTTGCACCACCCTCTTTGGGGTGCAGTGCGTTCTTCATCCCTGAGTAACGATTTTGTTGAGTGGCTAACTTATTCACATTTCACAATTCTCAATACAGTGGCTTCCTACACACAGTTCCTTAAGATCTCAATCTATCTTAGATCTTACTCTCTGTTCATCTGATATTCATAATCAAACCTCTTGTTATGTTATGGATTCAACTTTCGATAGCGATCACAACCCAATAATTGTTTCCTGGTCGATAATAGAAATTATCAGTCGACACATAAAAACAATTAATTGGACGAGGATAACTCAACAAACACAGGAAATTTTTAATAATGTAAAGCAATGTTCGATTGACGGAATTACGGTAAATGCAACAAGGATAATTACTAAAAATACTTCATTTAAACCTTTGTCTCATAAATCTTATCCTCCTTGGTGGAATATTTCTTGTCATAATTACGAAAAACTCAACAAATATTTTCGAAAAAAAGCAATTAGAAATATTTCTGAAACAGATTGGATAAAACACAAAAAATTTGCAAGTCGGTTTCGTTTTCATGTTAAAAAGGCGAAAAGAGATTATTGGGAAAAAATTTGCACAATATCTCGTAACCCAAAAATGTTCTTTAAAATTCTAAATAAACTTTCTAATCACACAAATCCGAACACTAAACATAACAAAATTATAATACAAAATAATCATTGCATTTGCGATCCAGCACATCAAAGTGAGATATTTGCAAAGCATTTTTCTAATCAAAATACAAAAACTGAACCTATTCCTTTAGATCTCTCCGGTACAAATTCTTTCCTCAACAGGAAATTTGAAATCTGGGAACTTACGAAAGCAATCCATAAAACTAAAAATTCTACTCCTGGAGCTGACAACATCCCAGCCATCTGGTTAAAAACCTCAACAATGATCAACTTCAAATTATTTTGAAACTATATCAACACCAATTTGATTCACCTGACATCCCCAAACAATGGAAACACGCTCTAATTGTTCCAATTCCGAAACCAAAAAAAGACAAAACCAAAGTTTCTTCCTATCGGCCGATTGCCTTGACCTCAGTTTTTTGCAAAGTCTTTGAACGCATCCTCACTCAACTTATTACTTACTTTCTAATTTGTAACAAAAAACTGCACTATAGCTTACATGGTTTCATACCCTTCAGAGATAACCAAACTGCAATTTACAATATTCAGGCTAAAATCACAGAAGCTCATGAACAGAAGAAATATTTCGTTGGTGTAAATCTTGATATCAAAAGTGCTTATGATTCTGTTCATATCGACAACCTTATCTTTAAATGCTTACAACTTGGTATAACAGGCAGCGTGGCAAAGTGGTTGTACAGCTTCCTTCAATCCAGAACTTTCCAGATTCGTTGGAGACAATGCCTTTCTGGTACTAGAACATTGAGCAAAGGGTTGCCTCAGGGCAGTGTTCTTTCACCAATTCTGTTTGTAATATTTATGCCCGACTTCCATGAAACCATGGAGGAAGGGGTCGAATGTACTATTTTTGCGGATGATATCTTTGTCTTTTGTAGCCATCATTCCTGGGAAATCATTATCAGAAAGATTCAAAAAACAATGGAAAACATATAAAGATGGTGCAATTATTGGAAACTTGAAATTACTCCAGAAAAAAGTGCAATAGCTGAATTATCCAAGAAAAAAATTGAAATTTATCCACGCATTTCTTATGCGGGACACCCTTTAAAATGGAATGAAACGATTCAATTTCTTGGTATTCCTTTTTCTAAAAAGAATCAAAACTCAATAATCTTCAAAAAAACTTAGAAATCATGCTCTTAAAAAGATAAATGCACTTAAAATTTTCGCATAAAACCACCATGGCCCCAGAACTAAAGATATTATAAATATCACAAATAACGGTATTTTCAGCATTTTTTACTACGCTTGCACTGTAATCAACCGATTTTCCGATACGCAATTTAAAGCATGCAACACTATTCAAACTATAGCTCTAAGAATTGCTTTAGGTCTTCCAAAATGGACCCCGAATCTTGTTCTTCTAAAAATTGCATCTCAGGAAACTCTTTCTGAAAAAATCAAGCGACTAGCTTCCCCAATTTTTTATTAAGCATATAGCAAACGCTTTCCATTCTCCACTTCTAACAGAGCACTCCCACAATAACCAGGAAATTCAAATAACTACCAAAGACAAAAAATCCATTTCGCTTATTTTCAAGAATTTAAATTCTTCTACCAACCAAATTATCACCTTTCCTGAAATTCCAACGATTAACTCTAATCACTTTGAAATTTTTCTTAGGGATTTTAAATTTCAAAATTAAAATCTACTCTTGACTGAAATTAATACCTTTTTTAATGAATGTATTCGAAATTACTTTCCTGATCATTTTATCATTGCTACAGATGCATCCAAAAATCTACTTCACACTTCCATTGCTGGTTTTTCTTCCAAATAAAAATTTATGTTTCGAGTCCATCCTGTCAATTCCATTTTTACTGCTGAAAGTTTAGCCATTGCTGAAGCATTAGATGTTCTTGTCGTCCCAGGAAAAGATTGTTTGATTCTTACAAATAGTTACTCAGCGCTCACATCATTGAAAAATATTACTCTGCAATCGCCCAAAATTATTCACCGTATAGCGTCTAAACTTGAAACTCTAACCAAACTAAACCGAAAAATATCCTTCCTGTGGGTACCTGGTCATTCAAATATAATCTGGAACGAGCTTGCAGACCGCTTAGCCAAAGAAGTTACAGACAATACACCATGTATTGAATGGATTTCTCCTGAAGATATAATTTCGAACCTGAAAAAAGCATCGCATCAAAACACTATCAGCAATTATAGAAATAGTAAATACTTCCTCTCGCTGGGAGACATCCCTAGCATTGCAGCACTATCCCCGTGGTCAAAAAATCGAAGGGAAGATGTTGTTTTGGCCAGACTAATGAGTAAAACTATTATAACTCCAGGATTGTTAAACCGTTTTAATCTTCATAGTGATCCCCTTTGCCGTGACTGTAATAGCATCAATGATATTGAACACATACTTCTCTCGTGCAAAAAATATACATACTATAGAGACAAATTGTGGACTTTTCTCCAGTTAGATAAACAAGATACCTCCTTCAAAAACGTGTTGTGCAAAATGACTGCTAACAAGACTAATCTACAAACTTCTCTTCAAGTGATGAAGCATTTCAACATCTACTAAGTTTTTCGACCTCATTCAGTTGTGACCTTGCTTTGTGACTCGTCCCTTTTTTCACCACTCTGTGTTGCGAGAATGCTCCGTCTTCTTCTACATCTGCTCTTCATTGGAACCCCCGAATATGTACTAAAGTGCACCAGTGGAACTGCTTTTAACTGTTAACTGAGTGAAACTCCAATTTGTTTTTTTTGTGCGTGTGTGTGTTTTTGTTTATTGACAAGATTTTTTAAATATTAACTTCTGGAAACGGGGGATAAAAGCCTTTGTTGCTATAAATCCCAATACCTTATATTTTTCAAGATTTCAAGATTTCGATTGCAAAGTGTTATTTATCTCTAAATTTATTTATAAAAAAAATCTATGGTTGATATTTTTATGTAAATACGTATGAAATAAACTTTTAAAAATAACCTTCAAATAACAAAATAATTAATGGGTGCTTTTTAACTGACATTTTGACCTATGGAAGTCATTAGAATTAATTTTAAATTATAATGATTAAATAATAATAACAATAATTTTTCTTTCATAATTGAAACGTGATATTTCTGAGTTCATTTCCGTTCTAGATAAATAAAATTAGCAAACATTTGTATAAATTTTGATCCACGAAATGTATTTTTTTTCAGAAAATGAGTAAATGTTTGAATGGGTAATTTTAACCCCATTCAAGTAAACTTCATATATGTGAATTATAATAGTCACAGTTTTTTTAAACTGTTTGATGAATTAAGCAAGACTTAATTTAAAACTGAAGATGAAAGCTAACACTATATGGTACAAAACGTTATCTACAAAAAAAAAGTTAACTTTTTGGGTAACATTGTTAGTGAACTATCTTGAGCAAATTTTTCCAAAAGCATCCATGTATTTATTACTAAAATTCATATATTTATGATTCTTTAGAATTTGTATAAGTAGGCCTAGAATTTTTTTTTATTTAACTTCGAACTTTTCTTTTGTAGATCGTAGTGTATAATATTAATGTTTTCTTTATGAATAGAAATAAAAAACATTTCTATATCTACTCAGCTATTTCAAGTATAATTTTTGATTTCAGCTTTCAGAAGCATGGAATAGTGTAAAAAGTAAAGATGTTAAGGATATGAAAAATGTAGACAAATATGTTAGTTATTAGTCCGATCAACGATATTTAAAAAAAAAACGATACTTCAACGATATTTTAACAAGCTCCTTTGATTAACTTATAAAATTATAAGATTTTTTCCCCCATTTACCATATTATAAAGCATTAAGAAAGATGCATTTAATTTTACAAGTGATCTTTTAATTTTTTTTTAACCATTGAATCATTTATCACTTTTAGTTTTCAATTCATCAGAAGATAATTCTAAAAAAATAAGACCGAAGATAATATGATATTTGGATTATTTTATTTTTTAAATAGTCCACGAGACTAAATATTTAATAATTTAAAGAATGGAATTGTTATTGGCAGAGTAAATTGGATAAAAGCTTTTTAAATAAACATTTGTCAACAGTGTTTTTTTTCTTCTTACTTACTTTAAGAGCAGAGTATAGTACAGAAAACTAAAATAATGAATTCAGAAATAAAGAAATTAAATATTTATGCGAAACAACGCTTAAAATGGCTCCTTTAAACGCATCATCTATTTAATGCGGAATTTTTTTTTCTCGTCGGAAACAAAACACAAAGTTGAACTTCAGGAGAAAAAGAAAAAGTTTCCTCTGCTATTAAACAATATTTGTCTGAAAAACAACTGCATTAAAACTTTTATAACAGCATTGTTCTTTCCTTCAGGCTATGTGCTATTTAAATATTTATCAGAAGGCGAGTTTTATTTAATTTTCCATTCCCTCTAACGTTTTATGTTTCAACATTAAATTTCTCATCGCTCTAACGAATTATTTTTTATTTTTATTTTTTTTTTCAAAAATGAAGATGCATTGTTCATAAGATAAAAATGAAACAATGTTTTTTTTAATATGTGCATTTTGAAGAGTATATAATGACAAGTCGCGTTATTTTAAAGGGTATTTTAAAGCTAGTTATTGATGTTCTTTATGGGATTCAGAGTAATATCTTACTCCATTATGGAATTAAATAATCCTAAATAATTATAGAAGACATAAAATTAAAAGAATCTTTATATTATGAAAACATTTCATTGATATTGTTGTTACTTGTGGCACATGCCATGGACAAGCCCCGCTGATACGTCAGTAGACTTTAAGCCGGAGATATACGTCTCTTGTTCTACAAGTAGCGCCATCTAAGGCCAAGATTACGACTTAGCTACACACATGCCACAACCCTTTTTAGGGGGCGGACTTCATTCATGCAAATTCATTCACTCATCACAGACTGTGATTTAGACCTGGAACAGAGAACGATCACCTCTGATCTAGTACCCAAAGAAGTATTAGTCTCGATATGGAGGATTTTGCGACCACCACAGATTTAACAAGCGCCAGCCTGCACATAATCAAGGAATTATTTGACCGGTGAGTCCAACGCTCTACCAACCAGGCTATCCCGGCCTTCATTTTATTGTTGTGAGTATTAACATCATATAAGTACTACGAAAGATACATTGAAAACATTTGCAAATTAGACTGAGTGTACTGAATCTAACTGAAGTTAAATAAGAAGTGTTTAATATAAAACTCCTTATAAAACTTTAGTTGCTTTGTATTCTGGCATATAAAATTATTTTCTGTATAAAGACCTATTTTTTTTATTCATATTCGTCCCTGGATGTGATTTGAAATGGTTTTCTTAAAGTTGATGTTTTGGAAATATTAGAGAATGTCTTTAACGTGCTATTAATTTGCATAAAATTTCCAGCCTTTGAACGCGTATAACTCCATTGGGAGATAGGAACGTTTGATCTCTAAATAACGAATGTGAAGCGTTATGTTTCATTTTACATTACGCAACCTAGTACCGTCTCTCGACTATCTAGCACAGTTTTTATTTATCGTGATTATATAAAGAATACAAGGCGTTGCATTGGCAGCATTTCCAAAGCATTACAAGAGAGCGTCTGCTACGTTCCTCGTAAGTGTGGCCTACAAAACAAAAGTTGTGAAGGGAAAAGTGTAGAGTTTTTTGTTCTGTAAGTGTGTAAAGGACATCAATTGTTACCACTGCTCCCGATTATAACTGTAAAGTACATACAATATTCGTCAATTGTTCTTGGGGTAAGCTTAATTGAGTGTATCAAGGTCATGTTCACAAAATTTACTTTAAAATGTGATGTTATGTTATATTTTTCTTCAATAAACTCTTGGATAATGCGGTGGATTATATAAACATATATGAACTACCAGCACATAATTTTTGATTTTAACTCAACACGGGCTGCGGTTCCCTAGTGGTAAGATCTCGTTGTGTAAGACGTAAAGTTTCTGATTCGAGTCCAGATTCCATCTATCGTGTAAGAGATTGTTGCACCTCACCTCTCCTGATCTACAGTTCCATACAATACGCATCTTTCAAATAAAATAAAGTACATTTACTGGACCTGAGAGAAATATTTCACTTCCAGTTAGCTTACATTTATTTGTTATAAATGAAATATCTTATTTTTTTAAAAAAAATCATATTCTCCATTGAACTCAAAACTGCAAAAATATATTTGTCATCAACAATTTAAAACAGTCTATTCAGAGAACCTGCCTAAGACTTGGCTATACGGGGCAAATGCCCCTGGCCCCCAACATCAGAGGAACCTTCAAATCGAATAGAAAGCTTATTTTACGTTTTTTCCTTTAATGATCTTTTTGACATTGGTTTTCAAAGGCAAAAAAGACTCTGGAGGACCCCAGTTAGGCCATGTTGAACCCTGCCTCTTCATAGAATTTAAATGTATTAATCTCATAAAATTGAAAAAAAAATTGCTGAAGAGTTCTTATTAGTTCACATCCTTCAACTCAAAGGAAGTAAATTTGCTGGAACCTAATCCAAATATTTTACTTCAAATTAACGTACAGTTATTGGCTATAAATAAGCTTTTCAAGATTTAAAAAAATCATATTATCCATTGAAAACTACGAAAGTGTCTTTGCCATTAGCAATTTAGGACAATCGGTATATTCAAAGAATTTAAAAGTATTAATCTCGTAAAATTGAAGAAAATCCACAGAAGCGAAAGCGAATTAACAACCCAAATCGCATTAATCCGACTGCCCAATAATAATAATAAACTCTTTAATTCGCAATAACCGACTTGAAGACACACTTGTCGTAAAACTAAATCACCAGTCATAAGAATCCTCTGCCGTCGTTACCAATTAATACAACTCCGAAGCAATGGTATTGAGGAAACCATCGGATGCTTTTCCGTCACGCACTGCCAACGGTAACGAGGTGCCGGGGAAAGGAAGGACAGAAAAAAAATTGCCATAGAGCCGGCTTTAGCCCCGGAAAGGTTGTTAGGTCAGTCATCTGAGATGGTTCTCATTTGCTATTGGTTTCCGCACAACACGTAATCGCGTTTCCTGGATGACGCTGGAACCGATCTTCCTTGTCTTTATTGATATAATAAGTATTTTATGGCATGGCGTGTCGTCACGTGGATGGAGAGTTCTTTTCTTTCGAAAGAGAATAACAGGAAAATTAGAAAGTTTGAAATGAATTCACGTTTGAATAATTTCTTTTTGTTATGTGCTTCATGAATTGGGGGGGAGGGGGAAATGCTTTAATTCGTTTAAGTAAGGTTGTTTTTTTCCATCTTGTCAGAACATGATGTTGTTTTTGGGGTGAGGTTTGTGGCGTCTACAAAAATCCGCTGGCGAAAAATTGAAATGGTATTATCTGCCCGAGCCTCTCAGAAAATCAGCTTTTAATGGCGTGTTACCATTGCATTTACAAAAAAATGTATTTCATATTATGTGTTTATTACTATTATTGCCGGCTTGCTGGCACAGAGGTAGCGCGTCTTCCTCGTGTTCTGGAAGTCCCGGGTTCGAGTCCCGGCTCGGGCATGGTTGTTCTTCTGTGTGCTATCTGTGAGATGTGTGAATGTGCCCCCCTGTAAAAAGGGGCTGTGCAAGCGTCTTGGTGCGTGTATCATCTTCATATGAGCTAGAAGTCAGACTTCTGCCCTCGGGTGCTCAGGGGTACATACCCTCAGAAGCTACTGCACCCCCCTTTCCGTGGTAAAAAGCGGACACGACATCATCATCATTATTATTATTAATGTTGTTGTTGTTGTAAAGAATCAAAAATTAAATTATTGCTGTTTTTCTTGATCGAACAATAACTTATCTAATAGGTGAACTAGGTGAAGATTGTAGCCTTTTTGAAATAACTTGAAGACACGGGTTGTCTTTTATGAGATTTATTGGTAATGTATGTTACAGCATATAATGGCGGGAATTATTATTATTATTATCTAAACATTTTATAGAACTACATACAAAATAAGGATCTTAAAAAAACTATTATTCTCTAAAATGCGAATAAAATATATATAACTTCAATTATATTGATTTAAAATAAGAACCTGATTTGTCAGTCTTTCATTTACATTTCTATTCGCATTTTGAGTATTACAACAATCAAAGATTAAAATATACATTAATAATGAAAATTATTCGGCCTTACCAAAACTTTTTATCATATCAGAACATGATGTTGTTTTGGGGATGAGGGTTTTGGCGTTGGTCAACATGATGAATTGAGCATTTATCTTTTATCATCATTCAATAATTTTAAATTATTTATTAAATATTTTTAAATAATGTTAAACTTTGTTTATTTATTTATCTCAGTAACATGTTAAATTAAAAATATCTTAAATCTATTTTGGTTTTATTTTATATATTTATTTTTAAGTTTTAAAACATAGATATTTGCATTTTCTGATACTGTATTATCTTTTAACAGTTAACTAGCATATTGAAACATTTTTCTTCAAAATTTATATCAAAACTTCAAACTATAGTTTTGCTTTATAAATAGTTTTCATTGATAATCTTGTTTTTATATTATAATACCGAAATCTCCCTTTATATAGATAAAATTAAATATTACCAAATTATTTTACAGTTAAAAATCAGATAAATGTATAAATTATACTACGCTACATGAAGGGGGAAGGGTACAATCTCTCTTAATTCTAATAAAATCTTGCCTTTTTCCATTTAAAATCTTAAAATAAATGCACACCGTAATGAGATTTTTAAAAATAATTTTTCACCGGATGCTGTATCCCGAATATCTCATTTCTCCTTCGCAAACATACAATGCAAACAAAATACTCAATAATACAAAAGAGAGACTGGCAAAATATTTTTTTTCTCATTAAGTAAACGGTTTAAATGAGATTATAACAATATTTCTTTCATATGTGAGTATAAATTTCAAATTTATTTCATATTTTTTAACAAAAATAATTCAAAATACGGCAGATATCATTATTATTTCAGATACGGCGGTCGAGTGACAATATTGTCAAAAGGTAGCATGGAAAAAAATGCAAGTAAAATAATGTACATAAATTTGTCTCAAAGAAATCTCTAAAATTAAAGTTTTTTTTAAAAAAAAAATTGAGTGTATGTTTTCAATTTTTAAATGGATAAAATAGATGAAAGTGAATAACATAATTTATCCAAATCAAATTTGCATAAATAACAAAATATATTGTTCTCTTAATAAGTACCATGCAATAATAATCGAAGGAAAATAGCTTAATTCCGATTCTTTCGATTCAAAATGGTTATAATTCAATTCAAATGGTTTCGATTCAAAAAGGCCATAAATATGAAAATATTACAATTTCTTGTAACACGTGTACATATTTTTGCATTTCGAAAACATACATGATAATGAATGCTCAGTGATGATGATGATAACGTATACACTTACAAAGTAACACTTATGCATAACGTTACAAAGAGGGGAGCAGTAGATTCTGAGGGTACCGACTCCCCAGCACCGGAGGGCAGAAGTGTAACTTCTAGCTCATATGAGGATAATGCACACTCATCACAAGGGTTTGCAGAGCCTCTTTTTACAAGGGTACACATTCACACATCCCACAGATAGAACACAGAACAACGCTGACCTGACCGGAACTTAAACCTGCGACACCCAGATCACTAGGAAAACGCGCTACCTCTGGGTCAGGACACCGGCAATGCTCTGTGTTTATTTTATTTTTGGGGTTGACTAAAAAAAAATTCCTGAACACATTTTGCCCAAATTTCGACCAAAGAATTCTAAATGACTACAAAAATGATATTTAAGTGTCTCAAATTCAGATATTTTGACACCATGTGTTTTTATATTGTTAAAGATTGGAAATAGATCAAAATACATTTAATAATACTGGCAAGGAACATTTATCATAAAATATAAATTTTGTATTATAATTACTTTCAATTCTATGCGCAGGCTTTCTGGCACAGAGGTAGCGTACCTTCCTCGTGTTCTGGGAGTCCCGGGTTCGAGTCCCTGTTCGGGCGTGGTTGTTCGTTTATATTCTATGTGTGACTGTGCTGCCCAGTAAAAAGGGGCTAGTGAAAGTTGAGTGTGTAGCTAAGTTGTACTCTTGGCGCTACTTCAAAAACAAGAGACGCTCATTCGGCTTGACGGAGCGTGAGCGCGCTCGTCCATGGTAAATGCCATTGGTAACAACATCAATTCCGTCCAAAATTCAGACATTTAAATTATATCAAACGTTTTAATTTCAAACCAAACAATTAATATAAAAAATAAAGTCAATTTCTACTAAAATCAAAACATTTCTAAATATTTTAGTTACTTTTTATTAAATAATTACCATTAATACTAATAATTTATCAAAAAATGATTTTCGCAAGAATTAAACTCACATTCTTCACCTTCACGTGAAAAATACTGAAATCATTGCATTTTACCGATTGAGCAACCGCCTGTTGATTTCAATTCGCATTACAAACTGCTAAAACTCTATTTAAAGAATTAAAAAATAATTAAATTTAATTAATGAATTTATATTTAAAAAACTGTATTAACGTCAAATGTCATCCACTACAAGTTTGAAAAAAATGTATTTGAGCTTGAGTGGATGAATAAAAAGTATGTTATCAACGACTGAAAATTTGAACAAGATATATAAATATATAAATAGGGAGAGTTTGAACTACTAGTTGGGAATTGAAAAATATTTTAATTTTCAGGGGATTTCAATTTTTTGTGTATTTATGCTGTACAAAGAATTGTTCGCGCTCTTATGAATTTCGCTTGATGTTAGAGCCATAAATCACCTCATCATCATTCAACAGCACAAACACAGCACATAAATAATGATCTTTTACCGTTGTCGTACCTAAAATATGGATCCCGTGATGTTATATGTCACATATAAATATAATTGATTGAATAGAACTCGAACAAAAAAAATACCCACAAATCTCAAAGAATAAATCCTCTTACTTCTTCTGTTTTTGACATCGAAAATCCTTTAAAAGCAAATTAATCTCAGAGCTAGACTTAATTCAGAAGACTCTCCGAAATTTGAATGCATTTATCGGTAAAGTATTCGGTGATAGAAATTTGTTTCTGCCCATTGTGGTGATGTCTCGGACACGGAGATTTGTGACTCATTCGGTTTATTGTCTGCCAGCTTTAATTGGATTTACACTGCACGGATCTTACAGGAGAATTACGATTGGGAATTGTTCAAGTTACATGAATTCAGGCTTTCCTCTTAATTCAAATGTGATTAGTAGATAACTTTAAAATATTGCTTCGTTTCCTAAATATATGACGTAAAGTGTTATGATTTCCAAAGTTTTATATCTGGTGATTTTAAATGGCAAGAAAGTTTTTATAGATACATTGAATGTGTTATAAAAATCAAATATGTATTCATTTTATTATTTTACGCCAGTGTCCTGGCATAGGGGTAGTCCGTCTTCCTCGCGATATGGGTGTCCTGGGTTCGAGTCCCGGTAAATGCGACCAGGGACCTTTAAAATGACTTTTTTGTAATTTTCACCTGAGAAATGTGAAATTTAACAGACATTAAGAGTAACACTAAAGGAGATGACACACAAAATATTAAAGCATTTTATTCATTTATGAGTTAGGGTGAGGGGGTAATATAAAATAATATTAGTGATAAATAACGTTAATGAAAAATGTTCCAGGCGCTCCATATTTATTCGAATGCATTACAATTCTTATTATTACTTCTTCTAAGTCTTTTGAAACAAAAGTTGGGATTAAATTTGAAGGTTGAATACGAAATATCCAAATTAACCTATGTAATAACTCAAAACTACTTAGTTTTTTTAAAAAAAAATCAGTTGATTTAAGTTATTGTATTAGTTAATTTTGATATCGAGTACTTAAACTTCAAGTTTAATCTCAACTTTTGTTTCAAAAGACTTAGAGGAAGTAATAATAAGAATGGTAGTGCATTTGAATAAATTTGGAGCGCCTGGAACATTTTTCATTAATGTCATTTATCTCTAATATTATATTACATTAACCCCTCTAACTCATAAATAAATAAATATAATGTTTTTAAATGTTGTTTGAGATCTCCTATAGAGCTACTCTTAATGACCGTAACATTTCAAATTGCTAAAGGGAAAATTACAAAAAGTCATTTTAAAGGTCCCTGGTTACCTTAAAGCATGGATGTTCTGTGTTCTATCTGTAAGGTGTGTGAATGTGCCCCCTGTAAAAAGGGTCTTGGCAAGCCAATGTGATGAGTGAGTAGCAAAAGCCGTACTCTTGGCCTTAGTTAGTGCTATTACAAAACAAGAGAGGCTGATTAGGCTTAAATCGCTGACTACCTCAGCGAGCTTGTCCATGGAAAGTGCCATAAGAAACAACAAAGTTTTATGTTTTTACAGAATCCGGTTGTTTCCGTTTGTTTCTCTGCTTAATTGTTTTAGTCTCTCTCTTTCTGTGTCAAAAGGACATGGTGGCTTGGTGGCAATGGCTTGTCTCCTGAGCCGTATGGTTTCTAGTTCTAGGCCCAATCCCACTGAATAACTGTCGTTTTAGAGGATCTATTACACATTGTAATAGATAGGGTTGCCAGCTCAGTTACAGTCCTCGACACCTGACCGCGGTTCAAAATTGCGAGTTTCATCCCAAAATAGCCTTAGTATTGCTTTACAAAAATACGTTAGTATAAATAAACTATGTGAGTGCGTAATCCTTTATGATTCTTCAAAAGGGACAAATAATACAGTTTTAAATTTAAATATTTTTTTTATAATTTAATATGGTATAATACAAGGTGACGATACATGCTTTGTTATTTCTATATATAAAACACTATTTTAATTTAAACTTCTAAACTTATTATAATATTTATGAGCCTCATTGTAATAATATTAATTACTTCTGATTCCGAAAAAAAGACAACACGATATTTTATTAGCTACTTTTAATATCGAACTGTATTTTTTTTAATAATAATTGCATAAATGTTATACATCATCTAAAAAACGTTTAAATGTAAAAATAATAAAGTTAGAAAAATTCGATTATAATTCAAATTTTCTGTTTTTAAAGTATTTTTGCATCAAATTTAATAATTTTGATTGTTATTATTAACTAATGTCCCTTGCCCTTGCATAAAAACAATGCCCATGAAGTAAGTTCTTGTTAAATACGAAAAGGTGGGCAGTTTTCTGCATATAAAAGCAACTTTCAAGCATCTAAATAGTAGCATTAGAGACAGTATTTTGAGTTTTAGTTCTGTGTTGTGAGGATAGGTTACTTCCTGAAGAAATTTTCAAGGAAACTGACCCGCATTTTTGCTTCACTTCCTTCGATGAAACACTCCATCAACGAAATATCCATTGATGATCAGATCTAAATAAGACTGATTAAAATTTAGAATAGAGCCTAGGATATTCTTTCTCTGATTTAGATGTTTCAATGCACCACATGCTCACTTTCTTCCCTCTCTAAAACCAATTATATTTTATAATCTGATTTTTTTTCCTTTTTTGTGATGTCCTAACATTTAAAACTGATTTTGTTGGCATTCCAAGAACATTCACATGCTTTTTTCAACTTTCCTTTTATTTAGCTGCTAATAATGTAACTATTTTCCATAGCCAGAAATATGGAATTTAGTCGATACTGTATAGCCAACGAATGGCTCTTATTTCATTAAACCCGAACAACCCCAGGTATTAAACCAGTGACACTTCAATTAACTACGTTATAAGCTCAAATTGCAATGGATATATATAAAACCTAAAAATAACTGGCACTTATTTTTTATACTTTTATCATTAAAAAATTAACAGAATATCTGATTCACTTCAAATTACAACAGCCTAGTTGCAAGAATTTTCTTCGGAACCTGTTTAACATCCAATTTCTCTAAAGATTCGCCATTGCCTGATACTCATGTACAAGTAATACCTGATGCCGTGGTCAAATATACTCTTAGAATGGTATGGAATTTTGAACACAAACGTGGCTGACATGGTACAGAAATATAAGAAACATTCCAAAAACAAACCCAATGTGGCTTTGGAAACATGTGTTACTTTGAAACCATGTGTTGCTTTGGAACCAACCAGTGTTTTTTTGGAATCCTGTGTTGCTTTGAAGCCATGCGTTTCTTTGGAACCTTTGTGTTGCTTTGAAACCATGCGTTTCTTTGGAGCCCCGTGATGCCTTGGAACCCTGCGTTGCTTTGGAACCCCCGCATTGCTTTGAAACCCTGTGTTGCTTTGAAACCATGCGTTTCTTCGGAGCCCTGTGATGCTTTGGAACCTTTGTGTTGCTTTCGAACCAACCAGTGTGTCTATGTAATCCTGTGTTGCTTTGAAACCATGCGTTTCTTTAGAACCCTGTGTGGTTTTGGAACCCTGTG
>JAOUZG010019115.1:3018864-3028986 GCA_026289955.1 Argiope argentata
TGTGTGTGTGTGTGTGTGTGTGTGTGTGTGTGTGTGTGTGTGTGTGTAGTAAAATATTGAATATATAATTATAAAAACATTAAATATTGATATGTCGTCTTTTAAAACAATAACTACTTTAACAACTCGTCAAAAAAATAAGTATATCAAAATAATAAGTATAAGTATCGTTTACAAAATATAATGTATAGAAATTTAATCAAGAAATTAAGCTCTCAAATTATTTAAAAATGATAACTCAATAAGAAATTTAATTTAGATTTTTTTTCGAAGAATCCGTGTTTTAAAATAATTGATGAAAATAATGCATTCACACATAAACTTCAGTTTGATCGGAAATCATAAGTATGAAAACTTTTTTGTATATTTTATGAAAGAATTTTCATTTCGCTAGGAAATTTTCATTATAAATCTATTTAAAAGAAATTATAGTATCAATACAATTATATTATATCGATTAATTATTAAAATTAAATTAAATTAAAAAATATATGTTGATAAAATTGTATAAAGTTATACCAAATCAGTACTTTTTTCTCTAATAACAACAATATAGAAAAATGTCTAACTTAGCAAAGAAAAAAAGAAAACAGCTCAATTAATTCGTATCTTTTCAATGAGCACATGACTTAAAATGGAACGAATGTAGCATTTTGCAAAACAACATTTATTTTGCATTTCAACAGCTTGTGTTATTATATATATTTTTATTTGGTTACGATATGATGCTAACGAATAGTTGCAGAGTAAAAAGGTCTTAAAAATATTTTCCTAAGTTTTAGAAATTAAACCATTCTTTTTCTCAATGCGAAAAATAATATCTACATCTATACCTTAAGTTAAAATGCTTTAAATTTTTTTTGTTTGTTTTTCATTGGCGTTTATCAGAAAAATTATAATGGTTAAAAGTTATAGATTCATTATAATGCAGGGGAATTATAAGTCGGTTAAAGCCTCCTGAATAAAAAAATGAAACATTTATCTAACAGGAGTAACATAAAAAAATCAGTTTTCATATTTAAAAAAAATATATGATACCATGCCCAAAATTACTGACTTTATTGGATATAATATATTGGATATATTATAATATCAATTATAATATAATATATCCAATGTATTATATATTATATTATATTATCCAATATATAATATCAATTATAATATAATTAAAATTATGTATCAATTATAATATATTTATTGATATATAAAATTATTTTATGTATCAATTATAATAAATCAATTTTATTAATATATAATTCAATTATAATATTATAAAAATCTTTATTGGAAATATTATAATATCAATTTTATGAAATGATGAAGATAACAGATATTTTAGTATAAAATTGACGCAATTATATTGTTTACATAATCAAACAAACTTTAAAATAAATTTCAAACAATAATCAACAAAAGGAATCCTGGCTTTCTTTGTAAAAGAATATATAAATTTTATAAAAGATATGAAAGATCATGTATATAAGATAAACTGCATGCTAAATATATCCTTTTTTATTTTAATTAGATTTAAGTACGAATTCATTGTACGGATCTTTTAATATTTTCTTAAAATACATGCTTAAAGAACTAAGGCTTAAGAACTTTTTTAAAAAGCATGCTAAAAGTGAAGGAAATATTGGAGAACATAACAGGAAATTTTACCGAAATCATTGCTTCCCCGAGACTCCTTTAGTACGTCATAAATCTTTGGAATACAAAGTGGGTTCCGTGCAGATAGTAATCATCTTAACGAGAACATTCCAAACTAATTCTTAAACTTTAAAGTCATTTCAGCTCAACAATAGCATAATCGCAAGTTAAACGACTGAGAAATACAACTTTCTCCAAAACCCCTCAACTCGCATTTACCCAACTCGTCCCCCTCCCACAAACGATGGCGATCCTTCTTCAGACAAAAACCCAACTTCGCACTCCAAGGCATCCTAATACCATCAACTCGAGTGCCATTACCATGCACGAAATCTGGAAAAATTCCGCAGATTACGCTGTTAATTTCTTCGCTATCTACTAGTCCTCCAAACACGAGGACAAAAGGATTGCGGGTCCTCGAAACATCTGTCGACCACACTGCATAATGCCTGTTCGTAAATGGTGAAAGAAAAAGTTTTTCCTCTCCCAGTATCTCAACAGCGAACTCGCCGACACTTCCAGCACCATTTAATGCGTTGTCATAGCAACGGTTGAGACGTCTTGCTCCTTCTTCCCAGTCCATGAAAAGGCCCGGACTAGATTTCTCCAGTACACATTAGCACGTATTAAATGCATCTTTCGTGACCCAATGCGTGGAGAACGGTGGGTGTAACAGATGGCAGTGCCGTGACTGTTTGCGGTTAGAAGCCTTGGTGGTGGTGGAAGAGAGTTCTCTTTCTGGTTAATGATGTGTGGTGGAAGATTCGAATCCCAAGAGTTTGATTAGGTCAAAACATTATGTTCCTCCCTCTCCCAACCCTGAACCAACTCCTTCTTCCTGAAAAATCGTAAATATCTCGGTAAAAGCCCTAAAATGCATCCAAGAAGAAGAAAAAAATAGATGGATCGTAATGACCAAGTGCCCGAAAGAAAATCGTGAATTTATGTCGTTGCCGAAAGAACTTTTTTAAAGGATAAAGTAGAAAAAATGGCACATATGTTGCAAATGTCCTCGAATGAAAATTCCGCAAGGAAAATGTACTGGGCCAGAAGCTGCATATTTCACTTAAAATAGCTTCCAAAGAACTACTGTATGTATTATACAGGACACGTGTAATGCACAGATTGGATTAGAATCCTAAAATCAACAAACTGATAATTTTGTATATGCATTATAAATTACAAGAAAAACTCTTCATTCATTCCTACATAATAAAATTGATTATTTTCTAAAGCAAATTGTTTCTTTAGGAACAAATTTTTAAATATTGAAGTAACAAGATCAGTAATCTAAAGAACGAATGTCTTAATATTATCTCAAAATAAATTAATTAATGTTTTGAACCAGCAAGTATATCTCACTTGAATTGTCTTTCATCTAACAACGTCACGGATTATAAACGGCATATTTATACCATATGAATAATAATAGGATTTTCAAAATATTAGATTCATATTAATATAGTTTTTACTTGAATAAATTGCAGAGTTTTGCACTTTTATCATACTGCGATAAAACTGTAGTATTTGCAAAGAATTTCATTGATTCACCAATATTATAATTGAGATAGAAATAATTAGTTATTACTTTAAAGATGCCGGCTTTCTGGCACATAGATTGGAGTCCCAGTTAGAGCATGGTTGTTCTGTGTGCTATCTGTGAGGCGTGTGATTGCGCCTCTCTGTAAGAAGGGGTTGTGCAAGTGAATGCGATTAGTGTGTAGTTTAAGTCGTACTCTTGACCCTACTTGGCGCTACTTGAAACAAGAGACTTAATAGGCTTAAAATCTGTTGATGTATCAGCGGGGCTTGTCCATGTTAAGTGCCATAAGTAACAGCAACAACTTTAAAGATAAATTTTACAATCATCTGCAAACAATTAATGATAATTAGGATTTTATTATTTATAATAAACAGTAAAAATGATTATTTATCTTACTGGCCTGCCATAATTATTAATTACTGATTCACTGCTTTAACCAAACTATATAAATTATTGGCGTTTCGAAGAATTATATTTTAAATTTAAGCATTAATATAGGTCGGGATAGCCCGGTTGGTAGAGAGTTGTACTCGTATACCTTGGATTGCGAGTTTGAACCTTGGAGGCCGAAGATTCCCCGAGTGTGTGATGGTTGGTGCTTGTTAACTTTGTTCATGGACACAAAGGCCTCCATGTCGAGAGTAATGCATCTGTATGCAATTAATGATTATTATGATTTTGTTATTAATAATTAACAGTAAATATGATTAATCTATCTCACTGGTCTGACATAATTATTAATTACTGATTCACTGCTTTGTCCAAACTATATAAATTAATCGCGTTTCGAAGAATTTTATTTTAAATTTAAGTATTAATATAGCCGGGATAATCTGATTGGTAGAGCGTTTGACTCGTATTCCTTAGATTGCGAGTTCGAACCTCGGCGGCCGACGATTCTCCGAGTGCGTCGTGGCTGGCGCTCGTTAAATCTATTCGTGGTCATAAAGTCCTTCATGTCGATAGTAATATCACTGGGGGCCCTGGGTCAGAGATGATCGTTCTCGGTTCCAAATCTAAATTACGTTCTGTGGATGGATGGATAAATGAATGAAGTTCGGCCCCTAAAAAGGGTATGTGACGTGTGTGTGAGCTAGAATTCAGACTTCGGCTCTTGGGGGGGTTCCGGGGTCCATACCCTCAGAAGCTACTGCACCCACCTTTCTGAAAGAGCATGAGAACAACAACCAGTAATAATATCATTTACTGAAAAGAAGTAATCCGTTATAAAAATTCAAATTTTAATGCATCGCAAGTAGATAAAGGATACAGGTTACATGTCAACTACTAAATTTCTGTTAATGGAGAGTTAAATTTACACTATTCAGCCGTGTAAATGTGTTAAAATTACAGCTTAAAATATAAAAAGAAAGTAAAAAGGATTATTAATTAATTATAATTTAAAAGGTAAGTTCTTTATTAATTCCGTTGATTGTCTTTCAGAGTACGCAGCATATTTTTATATAAATATATTCAAATAGATTAAAAATGAGGAATCGTGAACTTTGAATTATTATTAAATTTGACTTTTCAAACGAATTTACTCCGAACAAAGCAAAATATCAGCTTGAACCTGTAGAAATTGTCATTAAAGCACGATCTAATGTTTACAAGATTTTATTCATAATTAATTTGCCTAAAATAGAGCTAAAATTATTTTATTCATTAATTTATAATACGGGTAAGCTTAAAATTTCATTAAAAGAACAGTTTGTTATATTAATGACACACGAAAATGCTCTAATGATTCTAAATTTCATGAGAATTAATTTATTCAGTAAATTTATTATATGCGTTTTTTAAATTTTTGGAGTAGATGTAAAAATGGACAATAATTTATTAAGGCTGAATACAGACGCCATTAATATGCGATACATCTTTTGTATACTGCTCTCTATGTCGTAAACATATTACACTAAAGTGTGAAAAATTAAAAATGCGTAATGATCTAATTTTATATCACCTTAAAATCTTAATAATTTAAAAGAATAAAGATATATGTATTCAGAAGAGAGATTATGTAGCCTATAATTTGAGTTTAGCATTTATATAATTTTGTAAACCAATGAAAAAAAGAAAGCGAAATCTTCGATCGTAAATTTCAAGTTTTCATGTGAGATTATTATTATTTTTAAGTCATTATTTGCCTTAATTAATTAAAGTCATAACTGTTTAAACCAATTTGAAACAATTACGAGACTTCTCTATCGATCTCTGTCCCATATATACACGCATATATAATGTTTTTAGACTTTTATTTTCAACTTTTTTGGTAGGCAATCAAAGTTTTGGAGCTCGACTGATTTTGAGATGAAAAAAAACACCATCATTTTTTATGTTTGCGTAATGTGATTGTTTCAAACCAGTTAAAACTGTGCAATAACTTAAACTAATTAACACAATCCGTAAAAATTCAGAGAATGAATAATTTGTAAATCAAATCGCTACTTTATCTGGAGATAAATCACCTAATGGGACAACCTTCTGTATTATTTTCTAATAACCCTAAAAGTAAAAAATTGATGCCTGAAAAGCGATAAATCGCCAATGCATTTTGCATTTTCAAAATCACAACCCAAAATAGCATCATACTCTCACATGATTATAATAATAAGCCTATTTTCCAAAAATGAGTCATCAATTTTATACATTCATTAATGCTAATTTCATGGTCTGAATCTGCAGGAGTTCAATCTTAATTATTTGATCATATTTTATCGAAAATATTCGTTCTCAAAATCTTGATGCCTGAAAATATTAAAA
The DNA here is from genome assembly GCA_026289955.1 of Argiope argentata. Taxonomy (NCBI): domain Eukaryota; kingdom Metazoa; phylum Arthropoda; class Arachnida; order Araneae; family Araneidae; genus Argiope; species Argiope argentata. Next base: position 3,024,824 of record JAOUZG010019115.1, read on the forward strand.
AGGAGGTAATGTAAGTTAACTTTTTTTAATCTTGTTCTGTTTATCATATTTTTTCTTATATATCAAATGTCTCACAATATATCGATACTGAATCTGTCATTTCTACATAATGTTCTGCCTTTTTAATAATTTTAAGAATTGAAATTCAGGTTGTCCCTAACAAAACTTATCAGTAAATATGTTTTAACTTAACATCGATTCAAAATATAAAGGAAATCAATACAATATATATCAATCAAATCTGTAAGATTTACCTTAATTTAATAAAATTATTATATTTTCGTAAGTTATAATTAAATCAAAACAGCATCCTTAGCATAAAAGATACTTTCTTCAATATCTAAAGTTACAGTCATTGTTTTGTTGCTTCATTAATTATTTCGAAATTTTATTTTAATATCGTATTAAGGCTTGCATAAGTACTTTTTGTAAGCTGTATTCAGAGAAAATGTGTATGAACGAAATTCAAGTACCATTGGAACTATAATTATTAAAATTGGTAGATAATTATTGCATATATTGAGAGAAATTTAAAATAAATTTCAAAACAAAACGTTCAATATAAACAATTCGTTTGTATTGCTTATTGCGAAAGAGTTTTTAAAAATAAATTTAGTTAAAAAGCAATGAAAATTTTAAGATTTCTTTTATTTAGTAACTAATGCTCAGCCTAACACTAAACCAGGGTTGCTAAACCTTCGATAGATTTTGCCAAATCAGACATTTCTGTTCACAAAATCTACTAATTATTGTTTTTTTAATGATTTACGGATTTTTTAAATCAAAAAATGGTGGGAAAAAGTTTTAAAAATATTGCTTATATATTATTGAAGAACAGATTATCATATAAGAGTTTTGAATTAATTTCTTAGTACAACGCCAAGAACTATAAACTACCAAATTACCAAAATAAAAGACTACAACAATAAAAATAAATCCAACTTTTTAGATCCAGAAAACATTCCAGCTGTTAGATAAAGGTCACATGATTCTGAAAGATGCCTGCTTACATCTCTAAAATATCCTTTATCAGAAGATTCTGAAAAATTAGGCAGTAACAACATTGGAAACTTATATTTAAGCCCAGAAAAAATGCTGAAGATCAAAACTAAACAAAAAATCAAAATATTTTTTATGCAATTATATAAAAAATGTGAAATTCACTGTTGTTTTTTATTCTCTAAAACCATTTTGAATTTAAAAAAATAACTTTTCAATTATTACAATTCTATTTTCATCCAGTTTTTGTTTCAATATTTTTTTTAGTTTATATAAAAAATTTATTTCAAGGCCTTTTATTATTTGAATAAAACCCTTTTTTATTTTTCCATCAAATATTTGATTCGTAAGATTTTATCACTTTTAGCAATACGATAGATTTTTTTTTTTTTTTGCTTTTTAACTGTCTTTTTTGACATGCATAATGCAACATGAATGATGAAAAAAATATCGAAACAACATTATTAATCCAAAAATATACCTTATTTCGCTATTTTTTGCTACTCTTTTTATAAATTGAGTCAATAAAAGTCATTGTATATAGAATACAGGCCTTTATACAATTAAGCTAGAAGAAAAAGAAATCCTAAACATTAAATATTATGATTTTCAAGCTTAAAGTTAAAATATTTTTTATTGTATTTCTTCTGTCAAAGCAAGAACTAAGGTTTCATATTTCTATTTCAAATAGTAAAATCCTTTTAACTCTTCTAATTGGATAGAATTTAAATGTAAAGTGATGAATACTCTTAATTAAGGCACATTTTGTTTTCAATGCAACTCAGATTATTAAATTGAGAGAACTTTTCTAGAAAAAAGAATAAACAGTTTTTTAGCTATAGAATATATTAAATCGAAGGTCTTACATTAGTTTTATCTCTATTACAGTTATTAATTTTCATTGTAAAAATTATACATTCAGTTTACTGAAGTATCTTAGAATAAAAATAATTAGCGGCCTCATTCTTGTAATTTCAAACTTTCTGGTAAAATTTAGATTATTTTAATTTTTGGTAATTTTAGAATTTACTTTCCGATTTCGCATCTAAATTTTCCCTCGTTAGTTGAGAGCATTACTCTCAATTAATTACAAGTAAATGTGGCTTAATAAACATGAAAATGGATGAAAAGGCATTTGAAACCAATTGTAATTAAGTTTCGCAGAAAAGTGTTTTCAATGGAAATGTAAAGAGATACAAATGAATATAATTCTTTATATGGTCATAGAAATGGAAATATTTCATGAAAGCAGATAGGAATAAAATAACTAAATAAAAATAAGATTTTTAGTGAAACATGATAGTGTTTTTAGAGTGGCATTTTATTTATTAACTGAATAATTTGGCATGCTTAATCTGGCATGAATGATGAAAAACTATTAAAAATGCACTTCTGGGAAAATCGACGGATTTAGTGTTAATAAGTTTGGCATGAGTTCACTTCTCAGATCATAAGTTCTCTATAAAGAATTATTTTAAATTAATATATATTAAAAGAAATTTTAAATTAAAAATTTAGAGATATATTAACGTTATCTTCAATGACTTCGGAGCATTTTATTACAAAAATCGTATAATATACTGATATAAAAAAGGTTAAAATTCAAAAATAAGAAAATTAAATCAATAAAATGAAATATAAAGTTCAAAAAGATTTTCGACTATTTTAATATATTTTATTTTAAAGCCTTTTTAACTTTATTTCAAATATTTTGGTTAATCGATTTATTATTCTTGTTTTTTGAAGCGATAATAAATGCAATTTATGTATGTGCTTCATCTTTGTTATAAAATAAATAGAAAGTTTTGACAATAAAGTTAAAGTCGAATAAACATATTACCATAGCATGATCTTGTGAACTAAACATTTGAATTTCATTTTATCTTATTTTTCATTCATTTGATTCAATGTTCTATTCAGCAAAATTAATAAAATTTTCAAAAGTTCCGTGATAGTAAAATTTAAGTCAGCCAAACAGCATTTGTTACAATAAAAATGAATTCTCTCTTTCACATGGATTGACATATTCCGGAAACAGATGGAGACTATTACAACAGCTGCTTTCAGAAGTTTATATTGTATTTCCTTTCTCAGAAATACCAATAATTCTAGTGTGCGGGGGCGTATGCAATTCAATGATTCGAACAGTCTAGACATTTTCCTTCGATATGTATCAATACTTTGACATTTTGATTCAAAGTATTGCATAAAATACAAAAATTTTAAATTTATCTGAAACTTTCAACAACCGACAATATTTATTGTAAAACTGTGTATAGGAAAAATGCTAGAAAATGGAGTTCCATAGCTTTGATATGTTCTTTTTTAACCCTATAAAATTATTTATTGCAGTGATTTATATGCTATTCTCTATTTTCGCCTGATTAAAAAATAGTTATTTTGTTTTATTAATTATAAATAATTTTCATTTTATAAATTTTTAATAGTTCTAAGAGTATTTAATGAATGGTTTACCGTAGAAGAAATTTTCTATAAAATAAACTTATAAAATAATTTTAAATAGAATAATTTTATTAAATTAATTTTAATTATGTATGATTATTAGTCTTAGTATTAAACTTAATAAATAGTAAAACTCAGTAATAGTAATTAAAATAATTTTAACTATATATAATTATAACTTTTTTCCTTTTGCAATAATTTACAATATGCAATATTACAAAATTTTATTGCTAATTTAGTAAGCCTTTTGAATTACTCTTTAATTACCTTAATCTATTTTTGTTTCTGTCTATTTCTGCTGATAAATTATTTTATTTCTAATGTGAGTTGATGATCATAAATGTTAGTATTTTTTTTTTTTTAAATTTGTGTCAATATCTATTATAAACAAATACGTTTCTTTACACATTAAGGACCGCTTAACAGTTTTCTCGTATTTCGTGTCCCATCGTTTGCAAACCGCTGACGAGTTTTCTCGTTTGATGATTTTAGAACGTACAAATTTGCCCCAAAGCGTGCGGTCCCAGGAGTATGCCTTATAGATTTCTTTGCAGTCCTTAAAGTTTTAATAAATTCTGACTAATATATTTTTCAAATTTTATTTGTTTTGGTGTTGTACGAGTAATTTAAAATGCTAAACATGTTGAATTCTTAATTAATTTAATTATAACTCGTACATTAAGCAATTATATATAAATATA
>JAOUZG010019115.1:3029086-3058965 GCA_026289955.1 Argiope argentata
TATATATATATATATATATACCTTATTATTATTATTAATGTGTGTTATTTTTTATGAGTGCGTTATTATTTCTATATATATAAGAGTAATTAAAAAAAGTATTCAAATAGACGAAACTTCTCAATGCTACAAAACTTCAGAATATAGGCCAGATTCTTTTTTTATTTTCATGTTTATGCAATTTAACTTCGCTTCGACTAAATTCTCATAAAAACTAAAAACTTTATAAACAAATCATTCAAACTGATTTTTTTCTGACATTGAATATTGTAAACAAAGTCTTTCCATAAGTTGTAAATACATCAATCGATTAATTTACCGTCTTGTTTGCAAACTTCACTGAGTAATTAATTTTAATTACTGAAAATCATTCACTCATTTCTAAGCCATGGGGGGATGAAATTAGAAACTTGAAAAGTTTTAAGTGAATTTACTGGCAAAAAAGTATTTTTCTGTTTTACAAACATATCTCAAATGTAAATATTTTCTATACCTCATCATACGAAGACCCTTCAATAATTATACGATATTTAATTATTAAAAAAAGCAATAAAATATCTAAGGAAAAACAAAGATGATACTCAATCATATCAACTGGATGATAAGAAAGAATAATCACTTATCCGATTATTATGGGTTTGGTATTAATTAGATAATTAGATTACATTTGGATTAATTCCCATCATATTCCATTAAACAGAACAATCATAATATTTGTTCGAATCCTTCTTGTCTATTTCGAAAAAATTCCTAAAGCTATATGAGATTACTAGTTATAGAAACTTTTACGAGCGATAATAGGGATCGGATAAACGGTGGGATAATAACATTGATAACGAAGGAAAAAAACAACTTGCTAAAGAAAAGAAAGATCGTAATCAATTTTTAGATTAATAAATAAAGACGATCTTTCGGATGAAGGTGGTTGAATTTGGTTCAGAAGTAGGAATAACACCCAAACAAAAGAATTATATCAAATGACAAGAAAATTCAAATATGATTTATTGTTATGTTATGTATTTAAAAACTGAATTATTGATCCAATAAAGAAATAAAACTTTTGTACTCCTTTAATGCCCAAGAAAATATATTTACTTTTTAATAATCGTGTAAATTACCAAAACAGACAAAATTCTTTCTGTCTAAATACTCTAGATATATAATTAAGAAATATAGTCAAAATAATCAATATTAAATTTAAAGTTACGGTTATAATAAAAATACTGGGCTTCTACTTTTTTTACAATATTCCCCTTATTATGAATTTAAAAACAGATTTCCTCCCTCATCCTTTTATTTCCGAATTTGGAAGTCTCCCACTAAACTACCCTGTCCCAATTCATCGAGTAATAACAATATTTTAGCGTATTCATTTTATTAAAATTTAGTTAATATACCAAAGATATTTGGGATGAAATCTATTTTCATGTCTAACATCTTTATCGTTAAAATTACTCTTACATTACTCTTAAAACTACTCTTAGAACTATTAAAATGCGCCAAATCCTTTCTTCGTCTGTATTGTTTTAAAATTAAAATCGTTATAGAATTAATACAATAAGAAATTTTATTATTTTTTTAAAAAAAATTCTAGTAATACTAGTTTCAGAAAAAGTAAGCATGAAAAAGGTATCTAATGTCCTTATCATTAAAGTTAATCTTAGATAAAATAACAAAAGGGACAACATTCTCTTTTAGTCTGTTTTGTTTTAAAATTAAAAGCATTATAGAACTAATACAACAAGGCAATTTATTATTTTTTTAAAAAAACACTTCTTTCTAGTGATACTTTTTCAGAAAATTTAAACATTGAAAAAGTATCTAACGTCTATCGTTAAAACTGCTCTTAAATAAAATATCAAGATACGCAAAATTCTATTTTCGTCAGAATTGTTTAAAATTAAAATCGTTAAGAACTGAAAAAAGTTATTTATTATTTAAAAAAGACTATTTTAATAATAATATTTTTAGATAAAAGTTAAAGTTAAGAAATAACCTTCAAAAGAAGTGGGAACGGTCCCTCAGAACTTTTCTCGTATGTTTTGCAATGCATTTTATCCCCTTCCCTCGGCATGAAATTTTGGTTTTTGATTCAAACTCCAAAATTTGACAATGAAGAATAATAACAACAAAATAGAAATTTTTGGTATGATTTTTCTCTGAATTTATCACTCGAATACGTATTTTAGACACCTTTTTGTCGAATGATACATGCCGAATGTTGACACAGAATTACACATAAAAATTCATACAAAATAACATAACAAATTTACTTGATTTAAGTCACTGCTTTTGCATGTTTGCGAAAGAGCAGACAGGTAGACGGTCAATTTTTTTAATACATTTAATTCAAAATTTGATAAGGATCTATATTTTAGATACTAAGCTTGTGTGCTAAATTTTATTTATTTATTTTGTATTTATTGAAATTCTTTGCGTTCACAGAGACAGTCAGACTTCTGAATGCATTTCTTTTAAAATGTGTGAGAAATCTGCATAAGTCCTTACATCAAATATCCGTGCGTCTATCTCAGGGATATTTTTGATGTATCGTATTCAGAGACAGACAGACACACCGACATAAGGATGAAAATGGGATTTACGTTGCAGAGAGATCTGTAATCTGAAGATTCTTCAAAATTTTTAGTTCGATTATTTTTTTCTTTTGACAATTACAGCAATTTATATATATTTCATGTACAAGAAAGTAAAAAATAAATAAAACAAATCCCTTTCCTTAAATAACATTAAAATAAATATAAATGGAAGATCAAGCTGATAGCCGAAAAAATATATTTCATGCTTTGAAGTAGGAAGATCAATGTAGATTTTTTATTTCGAAAAGCTCTGACCGTATTATTCATTTGAAAATTAGTGAAGGTAAGCTATTTAAATGTCACGAATCTTTTAAAATGATATCGCTTATGCTTCGTTATCTCTTAGATATAAGGATATCTATTGATTTATTAGGATTAAAATATAGCGTTTATAGAGAATCATCTCCTTATTGAAAAAAATACTATCAATCAGTTTTTGATAGGTCAAATGTGGAACTCCATTTATACAGAATATCTTACTGAAATGCTTAATAATTTGAGATTAATAATTAAGTAAATTAATAATTTATATAGATTAATTTATAATTTTTATTGATTAATAATTGAGTAAAACACACAGCTTAATTTTAAGTATATTTTATTTACATTTTTATGCCTCTAAACAATTGGTAATTTAGCTACGATATTGAAAGCATTAATTGAGAAATATCAACCAGCTTTAAGGAGTTATATTTTATCACATGAACTGAATGTAGTAAACATTTTAAATATATAGTTCTGCCCTATATGGTAATAAACAGAAAAGATGAAACTACGCATGCGCAGTAAAAATATTATTCTCAATTCATAAAAAATAAATATTTAAAGAGACATAGTACCATAAATAATCATGAAAATATCGATATTTTTATTGGTCCGTATGATAGTAGTAATTAAAGAACAATACCTGAATAGGATCTGTGTTTTTTATTAGTTGTTTTACTATACATGATACATGAGGAAAGTTAATAATTTTGTCATATTTAAAATTATTTATTAAAACAAATTTATTATTGAGATTTTTCAATTTCTATATATTTCATACATTAAATGTTTGTTTATAATAATGGAATTTTTAAATTGTGGTTCCAAATGACTTTTAATCATGCTCAATCTTTTTAAGTAATGGAAACTGAAATGTAAATATCTTTGTACAAATCTATATAAAAGATCAATTCTGGTATAAATATTTATTTTTTATAGTTATTGATATTAAGATTTAAGAAATTTTGACCTTTTCATGCTTTTCCTTTTATCACATTTATTACAAAATGTAATATTTTATCTCTGCAAATCGTTTGTATTTTTAAGGTAATCAGTTTAAAATAAGTGTAAGCTGCTAATTAAATATTGTTTATAAATTTAAAAAATGCTTAATATATTTTAAATCATTTTAATGAGGGAATAGATATTTAAACCGATATTTTTCCATGAATTTTGGCATATACTATTTTTTTTAAAACCTAAGGTATTTTTAAGGTTTGAAATTTATTTTTACAAGAAAAATACATGATTTGTGGTATTATGTATTAAATTTGCTCAAAAAAGATTGAATATTTTTTAAATTTAAAATCAAAATTAATGAATATTTGACAAATATTTTGTATCTAAAAGTATCAGTAGCAATGAGAAACTTATTCCCAGTTTTATCAGAAAAAACAATTTGTAAAAAAAAAAAACGTATTTTTTTTAAACTTTACATTTTAAGAAAAAAATACTTTTTTAATTCATCTGTAGAACTATTAACCAAAAAATCTATTTTGCTGGTATAGGTTATAAAACGTTAACTTGAATAAATTAAATTGTAATCTATATCCAAATATTGAAAATTCAAAATAAAATGTTGTAAATACAATATCCGATCACGTTGATTAATTACTACTAAATCTACTCAAAACCTTTCGAGAGCTGCATTTTATTTGTTAGAAAAAGTTGAAGAAATTCTATACAGTAGTTTATAAATCTAAAGTGTACAAAAAATGATGCTTTATATAGATTTATTCATATAGATTAATGATGTGAATAAGTCATCCGTTTAAATGAATTCTCATTTAAATATACAACGAATAAATCTTTCAGAAAGCAGTCTGTGACTTAATAACTTAATAGACGTTGCAACATGTCTTTGATAAATTCTTTTTACTTCCTGAAGATTAGAACATAAAATACTTCAAATCTTCGCTTCTTCGACAGTAAATGATACAGAAATCAATTTTCAGATTCATTAGTGAATATAAAAATAAAAAGAAGGCAGTTCTGCAAAATGAAGTCGATCATTAAGAAAAGAAGCCCATCTGCTATGTTTTTAATGAATATGAAAGAGATTTTCATGAATGAATTCTTCTTTCCATTCAGGTTGAAATAACGCTACCTTTAAATTGTGGGGCTTACTTCAAAGTTAAAGTAAAATCTAAAATCCTACTTCTTATCATTTTAAGTCATTGTATTTAGCTTTCCTTTCATTTCTTAATACAAATTTATTTCCCTTATTATACATTCCGAAGGTCCATAAATTTTGAATACAATAAATTTTTGAGAACAATACATTTTGTAGAAGAGAAAGGGTAGAAAAATCTCAAGGTAAGCATATTACATATTGAAGAATAAAAAGGGTTGAAAATTCTCATGGTAAACATTTAATATATTGTAGAAGGAAAAGAGTTGAAAATTCTCATGGTAAACATGTAACATATTGTAAAAGAAAAAGGGTTGAAAATTCTCATGGTAAACCTATAACATCTTGTAGAAGAAAAAGGGTTGAAAATTCTCATGGTAAACATGTCACATATTGTAAAAGAAAAAGGGTTGAAAATTCTCATGGTAAACATGTAACATCTTGTAGAAGAAAAAGAGTTGAAAATACTCATGGTAAACATGTAGCATATTGTAGAAGAAAAAAGGTTGAAAATTCTCATGTAAACATGTAACATATTGTAGAAGAGATAGAGTTAGAAATTCTTATTGTAAACATATAAGATATTGTAGAAGAGATAGGGTTGAAAATTCTCATGGTATACATGTAACATATTGTAGAATAGATAGGGTTGGAATTTCTCATTGTAAACATATAACATATTGTAGAAGAGAAAGGGTTGAAAATTCTCATGGTGAACATATAACATATTGTGGAAGAGATAGGGTTGGAATTTCTCATTGTAAACATATAACATATTGTAGAAGAGATAGGGTTGGAAATTCTCATTGTAAACATATAACATATTGTTGAAGAGATAGGTTTGAAAATTCTCATGACACATATATAACATATTGTAGAAGAGAAAGGGTTGAAAAATCTCATGGTAAACTTGTGACATATTGAAGAAGAGAAAGGGTTGGAAATTCTCATTGTAAACTTATAACATATTGTAGAAGAGAAAGGGTTGAAAATTCTCATGGTAAACCTATAACATATGGTATCTAAGTAAAATCTTTGTGTACTTAATCAAACGACTTGCTTTCTGAAGCGACGCACTCTTTATATATTGTTATTTTACAATTGAATTATTGTGCTTCTGCAAATTTGTGTTGAACTCTTTATCTTGTTCATCTCATTCTTTGTTTAATTCACTAACAAAGAATCTTGCGGTGAAAGCTTTATAAGACCAATAACATGGACAATACACAAGTAATTGCTATTGTATTGTGGTTATGTTACTCGGCTACAAGTCAGAAAGTTGCAAGTTCGGTGCTAGAGCAATCCGCATCTGCAGCTATCTCTGTTGCTGATATCTCCTAGTAATTTAAGTGTCACTGAAAGCATTTGAATCGCCTCACTTTTTTTGTAGACATGACCTACTTGAAAGTTTGCCCTATGATTTTGAAAATAAGTTATATGATTACTTTCTACTAGCTTTTACCCTCGATTTCGTACGCATGGGAAAGACTAACCTCAAAACAATTTATTAATAGAGCGTGGAATTAAAGCAAAACTGCAAATCAAGTCGGTATTTCCTTAAAATCAAATCAGATCTATTAAATTTATCGATCCAGATTGAGATAGCTACAACAGTATTATTCACATATTTTTCAAACTTTTAATCAAAATGAAAACACAATTGTCAACAATTACAACACACTGCTCATGTGTGAATTTTCAAGTTCAGTTGGGATAACGCAATACAGATTAGAAGTTTTTAATTTCTTTCAATATGTTTTATTTAATTAAAAATGTATCGGAAAAATCGATTCATTAACAATGTTTGATTTTAAATGCTTCAAACACTAAGAAAACAAAATCGCTTGAAATAATCGGTCGAAAACATGTTAAGCCTAACCTCAATAGCATTGGAAAAGACAAACTGGACTTACTCATTTGGTGGGAAAGCAAGAAAAATATTGTTTTAACAATTTTCCCCTCAATTTTTCCGTTTTTCTCTCTATAAGAACCTTCCTCTGGTCATAACGAAAATATTAAAAATGAAATTAGCCGAATTGGTCGAATCATTCACTAGTTTTTCCCTTATCAACACATTTGGCGACTCATTTTTATTTATATAGATGCATTTTTGTTTTCATGAACTCTTTATTATACTTTTAAAACATCTTATCTAACCAGAGAGATGTGCCAAAACTGTATTCCTCGTGGAGATCAATTAAGAAATGCATAATAAATGCCTTATACGAACAGATATCTCTAAAAATAGATTAAGTCACACAGATTATGTTCGTTAGCAAATTTCTAGAGAATATTTCGCTATACTGACACTAAAAAGCTTCTTTGGAATCTCTAGACAGTACTTCTTTAGATTAGAACAATTTTTTTTTATTATTTTATCCTTCCTTTTGGCATTAGTATGCATTCTGAATTTCATTTCCATCAAAGGAACCTTGCAAAGAGATACAAGTCATGAGAATCCATACAATTTACATACCTCCATGCATTCTGCCCGCTAGTTTCGAAAGTACGTCGATACCTAAGAATGCGAGGAACTCTCATATTGGATGCAGACTTGAGCCATACGTGACTGCATTAAAGAGAGTTCCCGAATCTTTGGAGGACAGTTTCGAAAGCGGGCTTATGAACATGAATAAGAAAGCGGAAACAAAAAGAGCGTCACGTGTGGGATGCGGAAAACTTTCGGAAAATAATAATAATAAAGCGATTCGTAAAATGTATTACATTTTTTTCTTAAATGAACGGTTTAGGCTTCAGATTTGAGAGTATCCGAATATCGTCACGCACCGGCAGTAAATGAGCAATCAAATTTGTATTGATTTGAAAGTAATCTTTTTATTTTGTTTTTAAAGAACGTGAGGCAAAAACGATTTTTTTTAAGTTTATAAAGTTACTTATATCTTCAAATTGATATTCTCTTAATAAGGTTATTTAGAGTACATTAATATTAAAAAATGGTATTTTAAGGGAGATGAGTTTTTTTTATGACTTCATTGTGTGGTAGATGAAAATAATTTAACAGTTTCAGGAACAGTTATTTATATTATTTTCTAAATTCCATATTCCACAAGATGAAATAAACACAAACGTGAAAATACTAAACACTCAGAATACATTGAGAATACAATCTAATAAGGACCTTCAAGAATGATCATGGGAAATAAACCTTGATGTTAATAAGGTAACGCCATCTATTGATCAAAAGAGAGGGTAGAAGAGTTATATAACCACTACAGTGAGCGATTTTTATATTTGAGTAGTATTTGTGTATACTTGTCTTTTATTTAGTATATACTTATCTTTTAAGTATATAATTTCAGCAATATTTCCATGGAAAAAACATTAATTGCTTACTAAGATATTTATGTTTTTGAATTAAAAATGTGATAGATTTTCCTATTGGAGAAATATTTAGCTGGTCAGCAGTATTTCCAAGGGGAAAATATTCAAAAATGATTCGGATGTTAAAATACCTGAATCCCTCTTAATAACTAAAAAACTAGATAATAACTAAAAAAAATTCTAGATGATTTCATATTTTAATTTGATAATTTATTACATTACAAAAAGTAGAATATCAATTTAAATAAATTTGCTTTTTAATTCTGAAACTTAATAAAAAGTTTTAATGAAATATTTGTGAAAAATATCTAATAACTCCATTTTTTATTAGGAAAAAAAGAAAATAATTTTATTCCAAATAAGGCTTAGTATATCAAGTACTTATAAAATATACTATATATTTCCATGTAAAAAATGTAGCAATTGAAGTTCAGCGGGGGAATGCCGATTCTGGTGTTGTTTTTGTAAATTTATTACAATATTTTTCTTGCAATTTAGTCTATTATTAATTAAAAACTGGATGCTAAATATAATTAATTAAATTTAATAACACAAAAACTCAGATTATATTATATTTAATTTCTTATCTAATATTTATATGTTAATATGGAGTGATAAGAAATATTATCTACAGAATATTCATTAATTATTGTCGGGGTTTACATACCCCATAACATTCGAATAAAAATATTACACAAAAACCAATTACGTATTCGTAAATTACAACTCAAAGAATTTTATTAATGATATTAAAAAGTAAAGCTTGCACAATGTGCACTTTGTAGGCATTCAGATGAAAGTGGTTATGGAGAACGTTCCATATCGTCGTATGTGGGATAGATAATTGCACAGCTGACTGTCTCGTTGATTTTCGTAGAATGCGAGTAAACGTTTCTTGGATGCGATCAATATTTTTCTGCGAAGTGATCGGTCTTCCCGCTCCCTTTCGGTGTAGAATGCTACCAGTTTCCTAAAATGGTGTTAGCCAACGCCTGATAGAATCATCCGAAGGAGGATCTTTCTTGTGCGTGGTCCTGAAGTGACGTTGAGCAGTTATGACTGATTTAGTTTCGAAAAATCACGATACACACATTGCCTTTTCTTGCACGGTTGCCATTTTTATTTATGACATCATAATTACTCAGACTGCAAGTGCTCTAATATCACGTTGTTGCCACGTAAAATTCTTTGAGTTGTAATTTACGAATACGTAATTGTTTTTTTTTTGTAATATTTTTTATTCGAAAGTTATAAGGTACTGAAATCCCGACATTAATGGACACCCTGTCTATCTAAGAAGTAGATTATATTTTTGCTTTGCTGCTTCAACGAACTTTTAGCCGGTGGCCTGCCAAAGGGATAGAGCGTCTGTCACCTGATTTGGGCGTTCCTGTTCGGGTATGATTTTTCTTTTTCTGTGTTATCTCTGAGAAGTATGTGAATGTGCACCCCCTTATAAAAAGGGGATGTGCAAGGGAATAGGACATATGAAGCATCTAAGTCCTCTTCGTCCCCTTATTTGGAGCTACTGAAGAAAAACAAGAGATGCTGAATTTGCCTAAATCATTGACAGATCGTTGTCAGTGAGCTCGTAAAGTGTCAAGTCACAACGACCAAACGAGCTTTTAAATACTGTAGCTCTCCTAAAATGTCTTCTCAATGAAAGGCTAAAGCATCCTGATCAATGTAGCAAAGAGAAAATATTCATTTATCGATATAAATATCCCAAGTGAAAAAAGCTTTGCATCAATACAACTGGAAATCTTGTTTAAAACGCTAGATATCTAATACAAGCATTGTGCCGACAAATAACTCTATTTCCCCTTTGGAAGATAAGAAAATACCCTCAAAGACCTTTTATCGGTGCTTCTTATTTCGTTTGCGCTCTACTATTGGAAAATATCTGTTTTCTAATCTGAGGCTTGAAAGCGTTGCGGGAGAGTTCTTATCTGCTGTCTTTGGAAAAAGAAAAATGGATCAGGAAATCTCAAAACCAATATTATTCCGTAGATATTCTACTAATCCTGTTATTAAAATATATCTTAATATGTTTTTAGGAATAATTACTTACTACCAATCTTTATAGAATTTTTCTTTGCAAGGCAAGACTTGTGCAAAAATCTAGGCTTCAGGACCAGGGTATTTCAAGCATTATTTTTAAAAAAATCCCTCTGGTAGTAGTAAGCCTCCCCATTAGCTTAATTTATTGCAAATTTATCATTAAAATACGCTAGGCCACCTGCTATGTGCCATTAAAAGTTGGAAAAGATCTTCTGAAATATAAAAAGATCTTCTACGCGATCATCAAAAAATGATTCAGAATCTTGTATTGCATACTAATGTATAAATTTTTAAAAAATGTCGCATTCATATTAAAGTTTCAAATAATTGTCAACATGTCATTTATTTATCTGAATTTAAGTACTATTTCAGTTTCAAAGTAATTATGGTTGTGCTTTTTTTTCTTTAAGAATAAAGGATGTTGGAGATTTGTTCAAGATTAAAAAAATTATGTTGTTGTTGCTACTTATGCCACTTGCCATGAACAAGCCCCCTGCGGATACAACATCAGATTTAAGCCGAAAGGAGCGTCTCTTGTTTTTGAATCAGCGCCAGCTAGGGACAAGAGTACGAATTAGCTATACACTCACTACATTTGCTTGCACATCCCCTTTTTACAGGGAGGCATAGTCACACATAGCACACAGAAGAAAACCCATGCTCGAACCCGGGACTCCCAAAATACGAGGAAGACGCGCTACCTCTGAGCCAGAACGCCTGCTTAAAAAGTTTATTTTACTTAATTTTGAAATATTGTGAAAAATCAAACGAAATACTGTTCAAATCAATAGTATCTCCTATATAAATCGATTGATGTATTCCTACGCTGAAGGAAGAATTTTTTAATCATTTTTTTAGAATTGCATATTATTTCTTCGATAATATACTCCAAAATTATTGAGAAAAAATGCTGAAAATGCCATATATCTATAATTAAATATCTAATTCTAATTTCCTCTTTCAATGAGCGCAAATACCTAATAATAATGAGCATGAGTATGATTTATAAGTAGTCCCTAGTGCTTAAGAATTAACTATCAGCCAAATTTAATAGCTATAGTTTGACCTACTATCCATAATGAACCTTTTGCACTGTTTTTTATCAATTGTCTTGTATAATTCAATTTACAAATAATCCACTAAACTAATAACAATATTACGCTAAAATTTTAATATGTATTTTTTAATTTATTAGTTCATTAAAAATAGTCGGGTGTGCAATAAATTATAGTATCAATACCATGCAGCAACCAAGATATAATCTTTGTGAACGGTAATAGTCTATTCAATTCATATTTCAAGCTTTTTCATATCAAATACTCTGATCACTGTGTCTGAGAGGAATCGGGTAACTCGATTTATTGTGAAACTTGGGGATCTCTTACCATGTTTTTTTCACCCCATCAACCCACCCATGACTTCGAACAATTTTAGTGGCGCAACGTTATGACAAACGAAATGTTAAAAATAAAAACCTTGTTCAGGATTACGAAGACTTAATTTTCCTAAACAAAAACTTGGAATTATTTGTTTCGTCTATTTTTAAAATTAATATCTTTATATGAAAAAATTTTAACTTTTCATTAAAATTCACGAACTCATTTTTCCTATTAAATACTCCTTTGTGTTTTGTGTAGTTGTTGTAGTGATATTTTGTGTATTCTTCATAATTTTAATATGTTTTTTATTTAAGGATTATTTTTAAAGCATATTATTATATTGCATTTTTTAAAGCATATGCTTATTAAAATTGCATGGAGCCAAAGAATTCCAAGTTCAAAATTATCCCATAGCAAAAAGGAAAAAGAAGTATGCTTGATAATGCAAAACAAAATATTCATATTTGAATATGACTTTCAGCAATGAATGCCTAATTTTCAAATAATGTTCTAACTCTTTTTTTTTCATTTGGTTCATTAACCCATTAGTAATTTAATAGTTCTAAACCTCTCTGGTTCTATATGATGCAATAATAATCTACTCGAAAGTCAGATTTCGGTCACTTTTCCTAATGGTTTGTGATAGTTTTTGCTAGAATTAATAAGAGCTACATTTTGTTAAAGTAAATAAAATATTCTTTTAAATTCTGAATTGGTTTTTTTTCTAATTAGCCAACTATTCTGTGCTTGAAGAATTTAAGCAATGAAATGTTTTATAAAAACAATTAAAATATAAAAATCATATTGTATTCTAAAGGATTTGATTATATCTTTATAAAAATGTTGAAATTATTTGAAAAACTGTATCTCACATTTATACTAAAAAATATTTTCCATTATTCTTTAATTCTTTAAATGGCCAAAATTAATGAAATAAAGTGTATTTTCTGTTTCATTATATATATATATATATATATATATATATATATATATATATATATATAATTTTAATTTTTGGATTCATTTTTATCTAGATAATTTTTGATATATTTCAAATCGGCAGAATTATTAAACCTAAATATTGTATTTTGCTTATTAATTTTGAAAATTAATCATTGCAAAATAAAAAGGCTTACTTTTTTTATTTTTCTGAATACATTCTCCGATCGTGCAAATTCGAGCTTTATGTGAAAAATATCGTTTCTATTTAATTTAAACTCAAAATTATTCTGATTTGGCTGAGAACTTTACACTTATTCCAAAATTTCTTTTCAACAATTTCTTATAAGTTTCTCCAGACCAAAATAAATTTTCTATAAAAGTCAGGCTAAATGACTAGGAGGCAGAGAATGCCAATTTTATATTGACTAACAGTACGTCTTTGTCAGAAAAAAATAGTCTATTTTATAAGGAGCTTCCCAAAATTGGCGTCTTGAATTAAAGATATTTGACAGAAGATAGAAACCCAAAAATCTTTTGCTATAAAACTTTCCAATTTATAACTAGATTTCCACCAGAGAGCAGGTGTTTATGGTAGAAAGGGAGAACTGTCAAATATACGAAGAAACCCTTTATTACCTGCCGTCTGCTTTCTTCTTTTGCTAAAGTTTCGTTATCTGAATTGAATTTATCTGCTGCAGACCTACAACTCAACTCGTTTCAACTTTATTTCTTCAAGATTAAAAGGTAACTGACTGAACTTTGTTAAGAAGCCTTTGGTTTCAAATATTTATATCCGTTGAGATTTTCTTTTCAGTTGAAATGGTAAAGTGATAGTTATTTAGAAAATCCTTTCTTGAATGTTGAAATCTTCATGCGTTGCTTTAAAATATTTCTATTCTATGAAAAAATGTAAATGCTACTGCATTTTATGGTAAATAGAGTTAGATTTAAAATATGAAATTAGATCTCAGGAATTTTTGTTTTCTTGTATAGATAAATTCGTAGATATAAAAACATAATTGTTACTTCAAAGATAAATCTCGTGGGATTTCAATTTAACCACATGTAATCCTAATAGGTTTTTGGAAAAAAACAATTAAAAAATTTGCAATTTAAATGGCATTTTGCATTGAAAATGATTATTAAAAACATAACGCCCTCATATAATATGTATAAAAAATATATTAAATACATTTGATTTTTGAAATATTTCTTGAATTTCAGGAAATTTCCATTGCTTAGTTTCTAAAATTTTTAAAAAAATTGTTCTAACAAATTTTTCCAGCACATATTTTTTTAACACAAAAAAGGCATACTACCACAAAATTGTATGATGTATTCAGAGGATGGTGAAAAATCAGAGGGTATGATGTTGAAGATGTAAGATCAGAGAACAAACCGATGGTCAGAACCAATCGCATTTAACCCATAGTTTCTTTTTGAATATCATTAATGACTAATTTATCCAGTCGGAAAAAGTCACTTGAAAACTTTGAATTAGTGATGGGAATACCTAAGCAAGAACTATAATTCAATCAGTCCTAAGAGTCATCACTATCCACATTTCACCACTTACTGTAGGAGGTACGTTCTGTTATCAGTAGGAGGTAGTTAACTCCACACAATATTTGTACTTTCCCGGAGTAGTCTTGAGTTAATTCGTACTTACATATTAGATACGCCAACAAAGACAAATTTCATTTTGGTAGCCAAAATTATGAAATGCTTTTAAATACGTGGCAAACCAATTTTGGCGCTTAGGCGATCTATTGGCGATCTTTTTTTTTTTATTTGGCGAAAATGATTGACGGCTTAATATGTAAGTACCAATTCCTAACTTAGAGTTGTATTGCATTCCTAAACTTAGAGCTGTGTTTTCGCATTTTGCGAATGATAAACAAATTTCTCTCTTTATAGACTAAACAAATTGAGATATTAACTGTTTTATCAAACATATAATAGTTTTTAAACAATATTTCTCTAAGTTATGAATTCTACAAGGATACAAAGATAAAGTTACAATTAAGGTTGAATTTTCTACAAAATTAATCGCGATACATTTATTTTATGTAATAATTTTATAAAAAATGGTACTTCCAAACATTTAATTTGATATGACATTTTCAAAAACGAAAAATGTATCACATCAAATGGGTAATTAATTTTCAATTCAAGAATGTTTCTACGCCATATTTCTTTTACCAGCGGAAAACTTCGAACAAAAGTTACAACTAAGTAAGAAAAAAAATCATAAAATATTTCTTCCATTATATTCTTCCTCATAATATTATTTCGCATCTTTTAGAAGAAAAAAAAGTCATTTTGAACTTTAGATAAAATTTTCTTTAAAGAAGCCAAGATTTTATATTTTGTATCTAGTATGAAATTTGCATATTTGTGAATCCCTGAAGGAGACCGAACAGAAAAAAATTCTTCCACATTGAACTTTAATTATAGCTCCTATTCAGCTACTCTTTTTTCCGATTCTCCATACATGCCTGAGTTTGAATTTCTGACGCCAAAAATGATGCAGAACCGCTAACGAAATTTGTGTTCCAGCCTGTCTAAACATTGGGATAGGCACTCTAGGGATTAAAAAGTAATTTAACAGGGTAGTGAGAAAAGCAGACTCGCAAGTCTTTTTTATTCACGAAATTCAGTCAAGAATGGAAAATGCTTTTAGGATGATGAACATGCGACTCGACATGCGCGTGAAAATTTTAATAATGCTTTAGTAATTCTCAAAATAAAGATTCAAGAAAGTAAAAGTAATGCTGTTGTAACATTTTGAGAAAAAATATGCAATTCTTCTTTTTTTTGGTATGTTCTGAAAAAATTCAACTTTAGGGAATAGAATGCATCTTTTGAAGTTGCTGAACATCAAACTAATTTTCTAAGTTAAGTAAGGGTTCCGTAAAAAAATTTAAAAAGAAATAAAATGTTTACATTTTGTTTAATTATTTGCTTGTTGTATACCTTTCATGTTTCAGTGGAAGATTCGGAACAGAATAGACAAATTCATTTGCAATTCAACACAAAACGAAACTGAAAAATCCAAATTTAATTTCACACCCTGACTTTCCTTTTTTTAAATTTAATACTGGAAAAAAATTTACAAAAGAAATATAATTGTAGGTATTTAATTAGAGTTTATTTTTTATAAAGAAAAATGTCCATCTTAAAGTTAAGACATTTTCTTGCTTGTGTCAATCAGACTTAATAATGAAAAGGAAAAGAAAAAAAATAAGTTTTTGCCAAATGCTCATGTTCTAAAATTGGAAGATCTATAACAAAATAACCCTTGTCTAGTTACAATTCAGGACATTAACTCCATCAAATAATCAAATATTATAAAAATAATATCGAAATTGGGTGAGTTCTTAATGTAAAGAAGGACACACACACACACACATGTGTATACACTGAAGTGACAAAAGTCATGGGATGACTGTTAATATCGTGTTGGTCCTCCTTTTGCCCGGCGAAGTGCAACAACTCGACGTGCCATGGAGTCCACAAGTCGTTGGAAATCCTATGCACGAATATTGTGCCATGCTGTCCGTATAGACGTCCATAATTGTGAAAGTGTGGATGGTGCAGGAGTTTGGGCACGAACGGACCTTTCGATGATGTCCCATAAACGCTCGATGGGATTCATATCGGGCGATCTAGGTGGCCAGATCATGCTCTGTATTTGTCCGAAATGTTCTTCAAACCAATCGCGAACAGTTCTGGCCCTGTGACATGGCGCATTGTCATCCATAAAAATTCCATCGTTGTGTGGGTACGTGAAGTCCATGAATGGCTGCAAGTGATCTGCAAGCAGCTGAACATAACCATTTCCAGTCAATGATCGGTTCAGTTGCACCAGAGAACCGAGTCCATGCCATGTAAAAACAATCCACACCATTATGCAGCCATCACCAACTTGAACAGTGCCTTTCTGACAGTTTGGGTCCCTGGCTTCGTGGGGTCTGCGCCACACTCGAACTCTACCATCAGCTCGTAACAACTGAAATCATGACTCATCTGACCACGCCACGGTTTTCTACTGGTCTAGGGACCATTCGATATGCTCACGAGCCCAGGAGAGTCGCTGCAGGCGATGTCGTGCTGTCAGTAAAGGCACTCGAGTCGGTCTTCTGCTGTCATAGCCCAAGGAAGACAAATTACGCCGCACAATCCTATCGGACACGCCCCTCGTACGTCTCACACTGATTCCTGCAGTTATTTGACGAAGTGTTGAGTGTCTATTAACATTGACCATTCTACACAGACGTCGCCGGTCTCGGTCGTTAAGTGCAGGTGGTCGCCCACTGCGCTGTCCATAATGGGATGGGATGCCTGAAATTTCATACTCTCGGCGCACTCTTGATATTGTGGATCTCGGAATGTTGAATTCACTAACGATATCCGCAATAGAATGACCCATGCATCTAGTTCCAACTAACATTCCACGTTCAAAGTCTGTTAATTCTCGTCGTGCCGCCATAAATCACGAAAAACTGTTCACATGAATAACTTGAACACAAATGAAAGCTCTGGAAAACGAACTGCGCATTTATAATTTTTCGCTGCGATACTACTGCCATCTGTATATTTGCATATTGCTATCTTATGAGTTTTATCACTTCAGTGTATATATATATATATATATAAAAGTTTTAAAGTTTCTATTTTTCCTTGGATAAGATGTTATAAGTTTCGTTCTGTTATTTCGCTATAAATAATACTTCAATAGTATCATGTAGTATAAAAAATGCAAATTTAAAAATTATATTATGTAACGTAAAAGTTCTTTGGAAATATAAAACTTAAAAAAATTAGAAAGATATAAGAAATATTTATTTTGTTGCTTATTTTTTATTTTCGTACACAAAGTAAATGAAAATCAGAAAAACAATCAGCCTTGTATTTAAATGTAATTGACAAAAAAAAGTTGGATTTTTTAGTGCAAAAGATCCGTTTTTGAAATTGGAACCGTTTACAAACAAATTTTGTTACAATTAATCAAAACGAACCGTTACAATTAATCAAAACTAGAAAATTTCTTCTTTTAATAAGTTTCAACTTTTTTTAATTCATAGTTATAGAGATAAATCTTAATACATTTTTAATTAAAATGTTAATTTTTTCTCAAATTATTTATACCACTTGTAGAAATTTATTCGGCTTAATTTTTAATAAATAATTCTATTGACTGATAATCAAGAATTGAGAAAATTATAAATAGTATCGTTTCATCATATATTTACTAGTGTTCAAATTTTGAAAAGTAAAGCACTTTAGAAAATGAGTTAAAAATAAACTATAAAATTCCATGTTTACAATCCTGAAACAAATTAATCCGTATTAAAATGTATAAAAATGAATATTACGTCTCCTTTGTGTAAATGTACTCAATTATAATTTACGGAACTTCAATCTTTTCTCATTTACTTTAGGAATTATATGGATTATAACTCATCCAAACAATTTTATCTAAAATAAGCTTTTAAAAAGGTTAATAATAACAAGCTTCTCAATTATTTACTTTCTCTCACAAAATATACCATCGCATTTTGAAAAGAACACAGATTGTTTTGTAGAATCTCGCATATTATATCTTATTTTAAAAATTGAAATTTAAATATTTACCCATTCCATATACGAACTAAGCAAAATTAGATAGAAACCTTATTAAATTAAACAAAAATCATCTTTTCCCTTAAATATCACTAACCTTAATAATAGCATTTTTTCCGGGACTTTTTCTCTGGTTCTCACTGTTTTCCGATGTATGCTCGAATTTTGTGTTCTGATGTCAAAAACGATGGAGAATCGCTAACGAAATTTGTGTTGTAGTCTGTCCAAACATTGGCAGAGACACTCTAGGGATTAGAAACTAATTCAGCATGGCCTAGAGAAAATAGAATCGTTTTTTTTTTATTATTATTTAACAAATTCATCCGGGAATGAAGAATATTGTTTGGAAGAAAAGAAATATGTTGTTTCATGAATATGGAGAATTTAATAATTCTCTAATAATTCTAGAAATAATTCTTTGAAGTTGTAAAAATTAGCCTGTTTCAGCGAATTTCTTAAACAGATTACATATTTAACAGCTGAAAAAAAAATATTTTTCAAATGTCCTCAATGTTAAATATAATTTTACAAGTTTCAAAATTCAGCATAAGTTCTCTACAAAGCTTATGCATATTAAATTATGAAGCTGCACATTCAACTAAGAAAATATTTCGAGAATAAATTGATGAAAAATTCGGTTGTGAACATTCGAAATATAATTCAGGAGATAAATAATAAAATTTTCAGTCTGGACGGAAAGTTTTGTCTCATGACCTGAAAGGTTCCAGTTTCGAATCTTGACACCCACGATGAACTGTTGTTTAAACCGGTCCAATACACGTTAAATCCCTTAAGGGCAAATGCCAACCGACTGGTAGAGTGCGGTAACATGGAATATGAGTTACCAGCTCAGGTATCATTCTCGTTATCTACCCACAGTTCAAAATTAAGGGGTTCCAAACCGACTATTACGTTTAAATAATGTGTGAAAATTTTTCTGGTGACTGAAATTTGCTTCACCCATCGGACTTAAATTTTAAGATTTGTCTTTTTTTCATTAAATTAATAAAATTAATATTTAAGAAAGATCTTTTAAATTAATTTTCCATGAATTTTAATTAAATTTTCCATGAATCGTTTAGTGTTTGTTTATACAACTGGCACGCTTAGAATTATGCGTAAGTAATTAACCCTTTAACGCATATGGCCCCATATATAATTTCGCAGTTTTGATTCAATGTTATTTACAAATTAAGTATTATAAAATAATTCAAACTATTTTAATCCATCAAATATATATCTGTCCTTGTTGTTGTTACTTATGACACTTGCCTATGGACAAACCACTTGCTGACACAACAGCAAATTTAAGCCGAAAGGTGCGTCTCTTGTTTTTGAAGTAGCGCCAACTAGGGCCAAGAGTACGACTTTAGCTACACACTCATCACAGTCGCTTGCACAGCCCCTTTTTACAGGGGGTCACAGTCACCCATTTCACTGATAGCACACAGAAGAGCAGTCATGCGCTAACCGGTACTCGAACCCAAGATTTACAGAAGACGTGCTACCTCTGTGCGAGAAAGCCGACACAAATATATATTTCGCAATAATAAAAAACAAAAAAAAATGTCACTGATTTTATGAGATTTTGAAGTAACCTTACTTCTGTTTAAATAGGTTAAAAAGCAGAATTGAAGTGCGAGTGATTCATTTTTTTTAAACTTGATAACAGAGTAAAACGTAAGTAGTAAAAAAAATATTTCCATGGAGCCGATATTCACATCTTTCTCAAAGGATAATAATTTTTCCGCTTTTCCGCCGTAATATATATATATATATATATATATTCATTATTTTTCTTTTAATATGTCTTATTTCCAACTGGAAACAATTTTTAGAGCTTTATTAATTCATGCTGTTAAAGGTTAAAACCGAATATTTAGGAAAAAAATTCTAATTTCTCGAACATGGTTATATGCTGGAAAGAAGAAAATTGGAATTTGTTTTTGGCCAAGTAATAAAAAATAAATATAATGATGCAGCAATATAAATTGATCGAAATAATATGAATATTATTCCTTTCCTTTGAATAAAATCAACTTGGAAAGAAAAGGTTATCATACACTGACTATTCCGACCCACCGATGAAACTAACTGATCTTACCACTGCGGCAACAATAATAGCTGGAAAATGTGGTTGAGTTCAAAGGGTGATCATCGGCCACGGTACAAATATGCCTTTGAAATTATGTCCCGTCTTTGATGGGAAATAATCAGAACTCAACAGAACTCAGGGCGGCGAGAATCAATCATTTTTGAGATGCCCTCGTTGGGGCGAAATAAAATATTAGTCATACCACTGACTCTGCGGCCCACTCGAAGGCACATGGATAAATAAAACTGAATTATCAGACCACCGCAACAGCAACACTGGCCAAAATTGTGGTTGTATTCTAAAGGCAATCACAGGCCACGTTATAACCTTTTCCTAAGGAAGTACGTCCCGTCATCAATGGGAGGAATCAGACCGCCACCTTTTGATACACTCTTCAAAGTGGCGAGATCCAACCGCAGCCTCTTTTTACGGGTAGGGGGCATATAGATGCACCTCACAGATAGAAGAATAACCATGTCCTGGCCGGGACTCCCAAATCCATCGCCGGTGTTCTGGCACAGAGGTAGCGTGTCTTCCTTGTGACTCGCTACCTCTGTACCAGGACGCTATCTCAAAAACATGGGTTATTCAAATACTCAGCTAAAATTCGTGCAGTATTGTAATCAGAAAATTCATACATGAGGTGAAAGCATTCGAAATAACCTTTTAGGAATTACTTTTATTCATTTTCCAGAGTTTAAGATAAGTAAATCGTTTAGAAATAATACTTAAATTAAGCTTAGTTAACCTTAAACTGTATGTAATTTTAACACGTTTTATTTTTAAATTCCAATTTTTCTAAAAACCTCTCAGTAAAATGTAAAAAAAAAATATTTCCAAGGAAAAAAGATGAGGCAAGATTAAAAGATTTGCCCTGACACAAACGATAAAGAGTTGAGCTGGACTACAACGGATTAACTTTTAATGTCATGTCTCAAGATGGTAAGATACAAAGTTTTTTCCCAGGAAAATGACGTGCAGCAGATTAAAACTAAGCTTACTTATCTGGTATGGGATATCTTGAGGATGAGATAAAGTTTCCATCTACCCGGAAAAAGTAAAATTTTATTTCAAAAAATATAGTTCTCTTCATTTTAAGTTCAGAAAGAACTTCATGAATTCAGTGGATTAGATAAGATGAAAAAGATCTCAATATACTTTAAATCCTTTTTAAATATAGAGATTTTTTTAGTGAATTTCCTTTAATTCATAATTTTTCTAATGCCTATTTTTTTCATCCAACGTAGTTCTGAACTTTAAACTAATTTACAAAATAGAGCATTTGTAAGCAAACATTCATTCATATAGTGATATCTTTGCTGAAAAATTATAAATGTAAGCCTATGGTTTATATCAATATTTCTTTTTGTCGTTACAGGAGGTCTATTTTTATGCAGATCTTGAAAACTTTGCGCTGTGTTCAAAATTCTATCAAAGCCAATATCTGAATTAAAACTCCTTCTTCAAAATTCCATACCACACCTCCTGATTAATCAAATAGGAATAGTTCCCTCTGAATTTAAGTTTGTTTAAAGTGTCAAATTTCAAATTGATATTTATCGCATTTTTAATATGATGTACAATTACACCGAATCAGCAATTAGGTTTTTTGGAATTAAAAAGAAATTTTATTTCCTTAATTATATATTTTTGTATTAAGATTGATTAATGAAAGAAATCGATTTAAGATTTTTTAAGAGGGAATGTGCTTGCTTACTAAATACTTATTAGAGGCTTTAAAGCATTAGAATAATTCGTGTTTTTATTTTGATTTATGATGAATTACATAATATTTATAAAATACATTTTTAATTCCCCGATTTGATATAAGAAATTAAAATTATCTATATTTTTATTTAGATAGGACTTTGAAATTAAAAATTTATACGTATTGCTCTCTTTAAAATTTTGGGATTGGAATATTGCAAGCTTTGCAAACATATCTCGTTTTCTTGCCCCGTGTTCGAATAAAATACAAATGACAGGATTTATGTACTCTTCGTAAAATTAGCAATTTTCATAAATCAAAGTTAATTGTATGTTATCTGGATCAGTTTTCATTCTTGTTAATGTTTCTTAGAAATCTTGCATTCTGCCCTTTGTGCCAACTACATAAAAATCCCTGAATCAACCTTCATTCCAGTTTTGTAAGAAAACCTAGTTTGAATCTTTTCTTATTGCTTTCCATATTGTTAGAGCATGGGCAATTGTTTTTTAGGGAAATGGGATCCTTTTTTTACCCAATGCTGGTCTTTATTATTATCACTTTTATCGTGATTTTCAATCTTCATTTTTATTTAGTACTAGCCGCCTTTGGCGACCAGTCGGTTCACCAGTATGAATGCTCGCTAATATTTTATGTAGCTGTGTCTCATAACAGGTTTTTCACCAAAATATTTTTAAACCAAACAAATTTTGATAATCATATAATTCATTTATAGTAATATTTATTATTATTTTCTTCAGATGATATGTTCGTTGTATAACTCATCTTTTTTCTTTCTATCCGAGCAATGATTGTCCCGGAATTGATATTTTATTTAAATGGTGGAGGGAAAGGTCTAAAATTCTGTTTTTATAGAATAATATTCAAATTTTCCTAAATGTAAAAAACACTAAACAAATAAAGACACAATTGGTTTTCAAGAGATTCAAAAACTTAAAAACAGCTTGGGAAATGCCTCGCACAGACGAAATAATGGTGAAACACACACCCTTCTTTTCTTTTCTTTTTTTTTCTCTCCTTTTTTTCTTCACTACATTTTTTTACAAACCTTTTTTTTTCGCTTTGTTATTTTTTTTTCTTCCCTGCCCAGACTTTATTTTGAGCAGGCATAGATTAAATATTCATACCGACTAATAATAAAAGCAGCTATTTTCTTTCTTTTTTAAACATCCCGTTATCTATAAATGAAAACCAAGTGACTTCCCGTATTTCTTTCTAAACAAATAATAAATTATTACTTCCTGCTATCCTAACTCAGTTTTTGTGGAGGAAGGAAATGTAGATTTTTGGTGGGAAAGTAAGAAAAGTGTCATTTTAACTATTTTCCTAGCAGTTTTCCCATTTTTTCTCTCCATAAGAACCATCCTCGTGTCTTAACGAAAATATTAAAAAAGAAATTATCCAAATCGGCCTAGCCATTCTCTAGTTTTGCGCTTAGCAACACATTTCGAGATCCATTTTTATTAACATAGATTATAATAACTTTAAGCTTACATGGTAATAATAATTTCCTTCAAAAGGACAAGCATTCCATGAAAATTTTAAATGTTTCCTGATTTCTTAGTTGAATCAGTACAACTACACATTCCGAAAATAGATAGATTAACGAAAAAAGTTTCTTTTTAAACTATAGAACGAATCAATTCAGTTAGGAAAATTAAAAGCACCTTACATTAACAAAATAGTTTTAAACTATTTTTGATATTTCTGTTGTTATTAAGCTAAGAAATATCTAGTAAAATATGGTAAAATAGCTAAATGTGAATATTTAAAAATTTATTAATTTAATGTTAATTATATATTCTACGAGTTCTTAGATAAAATTAAATAACCGTGAAAAAATACTGCAATTTTTGTATTTGCAATCAACAAAATGATTTTACAAAATTTTCAAATTATTCAATAGTTTGTTTCGAATAACCATTCACTCCTTGTGTACAACCGACCACCCCGCCACCAATGAATGTAGCAGTATCGATAAAATTTGTTTTGGATGACTGTGGTCTTTAGCGATGTCCTGTGGCGCTAGCTTATAAGCCAGATAACATCTGCGATACCGAAGTGGACTTTTGGTATAATGGCTATGTTACTCGACTACTGTCCCTAGCGTCGCAGGCTCGTATCCCAACTTTCAATCGATACATTGGTGACCTTGGCAAAGCAACCTCCGGCAAAAGTCGTGGCGCCATCTACCCGCAGCAAAGACAAACAAAGTCGTCTAATTCACTTGACGCAAGCAAACAAAGCCGCCAACTCCACTTCAAGCAAGCAAGCAAATCAAAGTCGTCAGAAACACTTGACGCAAGCAAGCAAATCAAAGTCTTCAGAAACACTTGACGCAAGCAAGCAGCAACTCGCCATAACGCTTGGCGCTATAAAAATCGTTCGTCTCTCTGCCGACTCACTGGAGAGGAGTACTGTGGCGCTAGCTTATAAACCAGATAACATATACGATACCGAAGTAGACTTTTGGTATAGTGGCTATTTTACTCGGCTACTGGCCTTAGAATCGCGAATTCGTATACCAACCTTCAATCGGTACAGTCCTTGCATTTACCAAATTTGTCAAACTGATATTCTCTTCGAGATAATTGGCCCCAAAGTCATCAAATACTGACCACCACCTCCTCTACAAACTTTCAAACAGTTGGCAAGAAACTGACAGATTTTGACATCGTGTCCTTCAGAAGATGGTATTAGGTCCTAAGATTGCCTGGTACAATAACTAACTATTCACTGGCAACGTATTCACTTACTGTTGTTTCCTAATTATAAATACAGACGTAGAATCAATAGATATTAAGATTATTCTGATTAAAAATTCATCATACTAGAGTTGGACGATAATTTTTAGAATACTGTATAGCCCCTAATATTTTTCTTAGAAATCCAACATCTTGCAACAGTGTAGAATGACAATTCAGCAGAATCACAAAAGAACGAAATTAAATTTATAAAAGAAACAAAAGTTGGTCACTGTTGGAAAATCATTAGAGAAAACAATCCTTGCTTTTCGTGTTTTAATCAATTAGTTAGAAAATGCCATCAATATTTTTCCCCGAGACGATCCAGATGACTTTTCTCATTAGTTCAAAGAATCTTTCTCCTTAAAAGAAAAAAATAAACAAAACAGCATAATATTTTATTTCTTGTAATAAATTTATCGCGTTTCATCTTTTAATTTTGATTACACTTTCAGCAAAGTCTGCGTGAAACAAAACAAAATGGCATTTTTACAGACACAAACTGATGTATTTAATCACAGGTGCTTAGAACAGAAACACGTCATCTATTTACCCCAATATTCTGGTGAAATTGAATATTCTTCAGGAAATGTTTTTTTCTGTTTCAGTAATTAAGGTGTAAATTATTCCGATACTATACCCGCTTTTCATTTAGTAACAAGGTTCTACAAATTAATCGAATAATTAACCTCACGCAGTTAAAGAATCTTACAAAACCATTCAAGCGGAGAGTTAACCAAGTAACTCATTAAGTCACGCAAATATCTCATATTTATTTTTCAGTTAAGAGTGTTCTTGACAGAGAATTCATTTAAAATAACTCATTAACAGAGTTTGTCTTTTTAATTTATTTTTGGCATTTCGTGTTGAACTGAGTTAATTATTTGAGTTTCAAACATTGATGATCGTTTGAGAAAAAAGATTTAAGATGAGAATATATTATAGAAGAGATTGATTTAGTTTCGAAAAAAGAAATGAATAAATTAATCAAATGAATACGATGCAGGTGATGGCCTTTTTTTTAAACTATGCATGGCGACGAATTTTCATGTCCTTTAAATTAAGTTTGATATTGTTTCTTATGATCTGATTTCATTTTCAAATCAATATACCTCTGAAATATCCTTTTAGATTAACAGTAAAAAGAAAAATCAATTTCTCTGTAATTTAAGACACGATAATAAAATGCTTAAATATCTCCAACAAAGCATCAAAAGTTTTCTTAAAGGACTTTAAATGCATTGTAAAAATTATTTCATTTCACTCCAATCAGATTTTTAAGCCTTAAGATCTTTCCATATAATCCGGATATAACAATATAATTAAAATTCCAATAACTAGTTTTGCTCTCAAATAAATGAATATGAGAACTTTGCATACTAAGAAATATTTAATCCGACAATATTTTGGGAAAATAAAGGGGATTATGTACACTCACTAATCTTAGATAACAAAAGGAAAGGGGTTAGAAAATATGAACTCGAACTTTAATGCTTATTACCTTATTTTAAAGAAAAACAAATTTTAATTTTACGCAAATTAATAAAAATGATCCAAATCTAAAGGTTAAATCTTGCTAAATTAGGATGAATATTTCGTGAGAAAGGAAAAAATATAATATATTTTCTCTAAACAAAAAAAGATAGATCTGATATGTAATATTAAAATTTTTACACCAGGATAATTTTAAATATTATTATAAAATATTATAATATCTGAACAAGAGGTTTACAAACGGTATTTGTTATATTCAATTCCGATACATTTCCGTTAGCACAGTGGCAGCGAAAAATCGCCAAATATTGTAGAATCCCTCCAAATTTCTTTGGTAATTTTTCGCTGCCGCCCGGTTAACAGAAAAGTACCTCCATTTCAGTTAAATTGTTTAATAACTGATAAAAACCGTTTAGAAATGTTAAATTAAGTCCGTTCTTATCACTTCCTCAAAATTCGGACATTAAAGCTGTGTTATTCTAATCATAATCGTGTACTTCGTTGTGTACATGAAGCTTTCTAATACAGATCGGTCCTATGGCATCATTTCGGTATTAAAAATTTAAATAAAAGATTTAATTATCGTCTAAATTTCGTAATAACTTCACGTATCCATTCATCTTACAGACTGCGCAAACAATAAACTGTGT
Organism: Argiope argentata; assembly: GCA_026289955.1. NCBI lineage: Eukaryota > Metazoa > Arthropoda > Arachnida > Araneae > Araneidae > Argiope > Argiope argentata. Next base: position 3,056,137 of record JAOUZG010019115.1, read on the forward strand.
TCTTATATACTTAGCTAACAATGGTGGTAGAAAATCACACAATCATATATTGTTGATACAAAGAAAACGACGTGAATTTCTATGCTACAATGAAATTTATAGTGGAAAATTATTTAAAAATACCCAGAAATTAAAAAAATTGCATGACTCTAAATTTATCATTTAAAAGACTTTTTTTAATAGATTAAAACAGCATATTCATTATTTTGTTTTTGTGCAATAATATTTCCAGAAGTTATTGCAGAAAAATGCCAAAATTCAAATGGCTTAATTAAATTAAATTTTTAAAAATTGGCTTCAGTTGCACATTTACATCCACTAAGGTATATATATGCCAAATATGGTGGCTGTAAGTCAAACTATGTGACTTTTAGAGTAGTAATACACACACGATTATCTTTATTAGTAATAGAGATATATTAACATTCTTATCTTGTGTGAATCTGTCTCAGTCCAATCATTTATTCACTTTCTAAATGAATCTGAATAGAATTATAAACTTTTTACCTCCCTTAAAGCATTCAATTAATTTAACAACATGGTAGTTAATATCTCATGACCTGAACAAGTATAACTTTAGATGTTTGCATAGAACTTCACGACTTTTGAAAAAGGTTTAGGATAGCTGTGCGGTCAGCGGATAAGATACTTTGCCGCTATGTAAATCTCTTAAGAAGAGCAGTTGGAACCATGTCTTGAAACACAATACTTCAGCATACATGGCTAGTGATCGGTGAAATTTTAGGAAAAAAATATTCTTCCAATGGACTGGCAAGTTTCACCTCCAAAACTTAATCCAATGTTGTTGTTGTTGTTACTAATGGCACTTACCATGGACAAGTGTCATAAATATACGCTGCCACAACAGCAGATTTAAGCCAAAAGGAGCGTCTTTTGTTTTTGAAGTAGTGCCAACAAGGGCCAAGAGTATGACTTAGCTACACACTCACCACATTTGCTTGCAAAACCCCTTTTTACAGGGGGGCACAGTCACACATCTCACAGATAGCACATAGAAGAACAGCCATGCCCGAACCGGGACCCGAACCCGGGACTCCCAGAACACGAAGAAGACGCGCTACCTCTGTGCCAGAAAGGCGGCGCTTAATCCAATAGAACATATATAAGAAGCTTTTGGAAAGGGATCATTATTATCTTCTACGTTTCTCAAAATTCTCCATGATTTAAAAGAAAAAACATGTAATAAAAAAATTTTAATCAATTTCAACTTAGGTTAAAAAGAAAATTTTTATTTTAGTAACTCTTTATTAAATAATTACAATGAATATAAATATGTATAGAAATACGAAAGAGTCACAATATTAAGCGGCAAAAAAGAAAGCGAATTTAATGACAATTTTCCATTCGCCTCTCAATATATGGTGCACGAACTCGCAGCCCAAGGGATGCGAATCCAACCCCATAGCAACTAGACTATTCCGGGCTGACAACTACAATTCCTATAAATAGTTTATCAGAAAATGATACTAGCATTGGAATTTCAATGCCAATTATGGCAAAGCAAAATAAGTTATTTTTTCTACATAAATTGGGGGTAGGCAATGTAGATTAGAAATTTCTGATTTTCTATATTATGTATTATTTTACTTCGAGAGTACTTCAAAATGAATCGGAAGAATCGATTAATTAATGATGTTTACTCTTAAATGCATCAAACATTATAAAAATGAACAGAATCATTTAAAATAATCGGCCAAAAACATGTTAAGCCTAACCTTATTAATCTGTGTAAAAACAAGCTGAATTAGTTACTTATTTGGGGGCAGGGAAGTGAAGATTTTTGGCGAGAAGGTTAGTTTTTAACTCATTAATGCAAAATTAATGTAGTAATTGAAAATTCTGTATTAACATCAAATGTCATCTATTAAAAGTTTTAAAAAAATGTACTTGAACTTGAGTGCGCGAATAAGAAGTATTCTATTAATGATTGAAAATTTGTACTATATATATAGAGAGAGAGTGTGTGAGCTAATAATAGGAATTAAAATACAGAAAATCCCCCAATTTTAAAATTGATACTTAATTTATTGATCAAAAGAAAGAGACCATTTTTAAAAAATACAGAATAAATCTTCTTTAAGTGAAATAATAAAAGAACAGAAAAAAGTTATTTTCTTTTAAACGAATTTTCAACACATTTTTTCGCTTGAATTCTCTTAAGAAATGGTGAGGTTTTTTATACAGTTTGAAAGGAATTTAGTTTTAAAAGTAGCGTAAATATTTCATTTCAAACAAACTGGATGTTGATGTAGAATATTTTGATATCAAAGCAGATGCATAGATGTACTCTCTAAGCGAAGCATTGTCCCGTAAATTTCGCATGATAAGAAATTTTGAATAGCTTTCTGATTCTTCCTGTCATAATTCATGGAATTCTGTCGCAGAAGGCCATCGATTTGTAATATAATAAACAAATGTATCACTGACAAAACTTGAAAGCGAACGCCGTTAAAATTTCATCATGCCTTTTTAAACTATAAGAGCATATCGCATCAAACTTTTCTTGTCTTGAAGCGTTTTCTCGGGAAACGACAGGTGCATCCGGTGAAGTATCTCTTTCAGTAGAGAAAATGCTGTATAGATGGATCAAGAGACAAAAATGTTATCAAACAGTAGCTTTGGCAATGTATTGAAATAAGTGAAAATGAATGTAAATCTAAACGAATTATATACATTCAAACATTAGAACGAAATTTTCATTATACATTTAATGATTCCATTTCAAAATTTTCAACAATATAGCTTTACCTCTTAATTAATGGAGTCATATATAATCCATATATAGATCACTCCCATAATTTTTAAAGC
>JAOUZG010019115.1:3086811-3108647 GCA_026289955.1 Argiope argentata
AGAATATTATTATAATTTAAAAGGTCTTGTATACCCATTAATTTTTTTGATGATCTAAAAACTAGTTTCATAGAAATGACAGCCTCTAAAAAAATCTATGAAATATTTATTTTTATTTTCTATATTATTTTAAGTCTGATTTATGAAGTATATATAAACGATTGACGTTAATAATATTAATAAGTTTTTAAATCTTTTTTGTTAATATTTTTTTAAGAATGAAATATTTATATTTAATCAGAAATCAAACTTTATTATAAATACAAACTGTGGTAATAATTATTTGATATTCATTGAGAAACAATATATTCTATTAATGTCATTAAGTTTTTGATTTATTTAGAGTACTTCTTGCAGGATTTCATACTTTATTAACTTTATTTTAAAATTCATATTAATCATTTTATTTGGATATCAAAATCTTTATTTATGATATACCTATTATATTGGTACCTATAATTTTGATTTAAAAAATTTAGATATATTAGAAAATCAGAACATTGTTAAAATATAAATATTCGAAATTTTAATCTGAGAATAAGAATATTTCAAATGAGTTTTGTTTATTATCTTGTTTATTATATTATTTGTTTTATTATACTATTTGTTTATTATACTGCTTATTATCATATCAGAACATGATATTGCTTTGGAAATGAAGTTTTCTGGGGTCAACAAAAATCAGTAGGCGAAAAATAAACATTTTTTCACCTGCATGAGCATCTCAAAAAATAATCTTTTAATAACACGTTGCCCAGAATTCATTTTAATGAATTTTTAAAATTTGAATTTAATCGTATTTTTTAATAATTTATTAAGTATAAAATTAAAAAAAAATTTATCTGCTCGTGAATTTCGAAAAATCAACTTTTAATAACGTGTTGTCATCACATTTACAAAAGCTTTGATTTAAAAACAATAAGTCCATTACTATAGCAAATAAAACCCAGATAAATGTTATTTTGAGCACGTAATTATACGAAATGATATAAACAAGAAATGTGACACTTCTTTATACAATCAATGCGAGACAAAGTTTTTCTGGATCGTTTGCAATACTAAAGTGACTCATTCAATGAAACAATTAAAATGATTTAAAATATAATTTAACTCGCACGAGCACGTGGTGCTTGGCCGTTCAAGAAATGATGTTCTTTCATGATACATTGAAATATGCGTAGCAGATTTAATCTTAATCTTTCCTTTTATTAAAATATTAAAAATAAAGATTATGCACAATTATTATTCATTTTCAGAAATCTAAAGTAATGATAGAAAATTTTCTTCACTTTAAAATATTACCTGATTATTTAAAAATTGTGTTCGCTTTAAAAATTCGACTGATTTAAGGTTGATTTCTATACATTTTTGCCGACCAATACGGCTGCTTTTCATTTTGAAAAATCGAATGTTTTACGAATTTTTTAAGCTAAATAATAACTGAAGGAATACAATAAATTAAAAAATTAAATGTGAAGGCTGAAGATTGGATATTTATAAATGAATTCTTACATGAACGGTTTTGCTAGTATGTTAAATAAAAAAATAAATTCTAATTTATCAAAAATCTAGGTGCAAAAACAAATCGAAAAAGAGTATGACGAAGAAAACAATAGTTGAAGACTATAAAAAAATACCATAAATATAATGAAAAATGAAGGGTATAAAACGTTAAGTATATAAAAACCAAATGTATTATAAAATGTGATAAACATTAAAAAAATTTGATTCTAATTTGCTTGAATCTTTTTTATATGTTCCTAGTGCTTTTATGATTTTTTTAATATGAAGATTTAAAATAATAAAGTCATCTACGCTTTTCGTCAATAGAATTATGACTAATATATGACTAATTATATAAATATATTGGCTGACAAAAATATTTTAATCTGCACATATTTATCGTGAAATGCTTTTATATACATTATCATAGACAGGTTAATGATATTTTTACTCCTTATCATGTTCGTTCTAAAATTTCAACTGCATCTACAATTCTAGGGGGAAATGTTACAAAAATTTTATCTCTGTTGTTTATACTGTTTTTTAGATTATGTATTCAGTTGCAGAGATATAGACAAACAAAGAGATATCCCTTCAAAGGATTTGATAAAAATCTTGAGATTTTCGACAGATTCTAAATTCCATTCATCTATTTTCACGTTGAAAGAATGAAAATATTTCATATATTTCAAAACAAGATATGTTTTTTCTTTTGAATTTCAGAAATTTTAAATTATGAAGATTCATCAAAATATACCGAATTTGAAAAATGTTTGCTTTCTTTTTCTATGTTTCTTATGCTAAAATATTAAAATAAGTCCGAAATATAGTTTCTTGGAATAAAATTCACCTCGATATTTATTCATATAACAAATTTTAGAACAGAAATGTATGATAAATAAAAATTATATAAAAAATAAACTATAATGCTAAAATATATAATAATTAAAAAAAACAAAAAACTAAATGATTAAAATAATAAATACATTTATATTTTTATTAACTATAAATTCAAAATACTTTCAGTAATAATATTTTATTTTATCAGAAATATTTTTACTTAAGCAGAAAGATCTATCAATCATATTAACAAAATGAAAAAGTGATATTTTGAAATAAAAGTTTGACTCTGATTATCAACACAAATAGAGCAGCTACATAGCATAAGAGAAGCAGAAATATCTGTAAATACATAATCCAGTGCTTAATTTTTAAAAAATCTAAACATTGTTCTATCAATAGTTTTCTCAAAAAGGATAATAATTTGAATTCCATTCTAATAATAATAACTTGGTTTATAATTTTATGTTTTAAGATGTCACGATACGAACCTGCGACTCCAGAACCGGTAGTATGCAATGTAACATGACCACTATACCAAAAAGTCGACTTTGGCATCCTAGATGTTATCTGGCTTATAAAGCTAGCACCACAAAGATAATGTAAAAGCACATTTTTTAAATAAACTGAAATGTAAGACATAGGTGAATAAAATCAAATACTTTTTTTATTTTTTAATTAATTGATAAATTTTTGATTTTGAAAAATTGATAATTAATGACTTTTTTCAAGACTTGAACACTTTTTCCAACACTTATCATGATAAATAAAAAAATTATTGGTTATTGTAAAATAAAATATTAAAAGGCAAGCATTTTTATATACAACTAAATAGCTTTTACTAGCCACTTCGTAAGCACAGAAAACCACACAACTAACCTATAACTAATTTATTTACAGCGTGTACCTGAAATAAAGTAAAATGCAAATAATGTCAATATTTTTTAAAAATAAAGTCAAGTCAAATTTTATTTATCGGTCGATATTGAGATAGTTAAATTAGTTTTATACAAATGTTTTTTAAACTTTTAATTAAAATAAAAACACAATTGTTAACTATTACAAGAACTGTACATGCATGAATTTTCAATTGGAGCAACACAAATACGTTAATATTCTAAGCCAGCTGGGGTAAAGTAATACAGATTAGAATTTTTTCAATTTCTTTATTCTGTTTTATTTTAATTCAAAAGTACTTCAAAATGAATCTGAAAACTCGATTAATTAAAGATGTTTAATTTTAAATGCATCAAACACTGAGAAAATAAATATAATCTTTTGAAATAATTGATCGAAAAACATGTTAAGCCTAACCTTATTAGCGTGGGGAAAAAGCAACTAAAGTCTTAGTCATTTGACTGAGAAGAAATGAAGATTTTCGGCGGGAATGTAAGGAAAAAGGTCATTTTTACTATTTTGTTTGCAATTTTTCCGTATTTTCCTCTCTATAAGAATATTTCTTGTGTCTCAACGAAAATATTAAAAAAAATTAGAAGAATAAGTTGTACCGTTCTCAAGTTTTGCGTTTAGCAAAACATTTGGCGATTCATTTTTATTTATATATACAGATAAATAAGTCAAGTGTGTTATACACATACTTAACTTTCAAATAGCAATGAAATAGTTAAAATAATTTTTTTCCTCATTATTATACCAATAAGGAATGTGAAAAAATGAATTTTTCCTTCACTGATTCTAGGACCCTTAAAATTATCATCTAATGAAGAAATTTTTTTTAAAAAAAATGGAAATATTGGAAATAAAATCATACCATGCGTCACAAAACTTATTTCAGAAAAGCAAAGCAAAAATAAAAAGAATGCCACTTTGTTTCAAACAGATTTCGGAAAGGAAATTTTACTTTATTCTAAGCGTATGCAAATGCGTTCAATAAAAGAAATGTTTGCAGAATAAAAACGAGAAGAAAGCCCTTTTCTATTTTTTTTCCACAATTTTTCTGAATTTTTTTCAAATACCACAACAGTGAATTCCGAAAATAAAAACAAAGTATGAATGAAAATACCGTTTTTAATGCTGAATATTCAGCAGCTCGAGTCCTCACAAGATTTCTGTGAGATTTTTTTTGTTTTTATCGCAAAAGAAATTTCTGCAACATTTGAAATAACTGAACTACTTGACTATATGATAAAAAAAAAGTCCAATAATGTAAAACCCTTTTTCCAACACTTCTTAAGACAAAGGTCTGAATTTTAGAGAAATCTCTAATTGGAATAATCGAAACAATGTTTTATTTTACGCATAGTAATATGATCAATATGTATAAACTATTATCTTATAATGATAATATATATCTTGAAATGAAAGATTAATAATTTTTCCACTGAATGTGTTAACAAATTGTCTAACACTACAGGTAATTATAAATTAGTTTAGTTTAGTTTTATTAACATCCCTTGTAAAACAACACTAGGTCTGTTTGGGGAGGATCTCGTAATTTTAAAGATCAGAGAACGAGGATGACACCTGAGCTTTCCCCCCTCTCCACTCCACTTCACACCACATCAGCGGCAGGACATTTAGTCCTGACAGATTTAATGTGTAACAGATCCCCTTACATGACGGTTCTTCGGCAAAATCAGGTCTGGAACCAATAGCCCTACGGATAACGAGCCATGACCTTACTACCAGACCACAGTGGCCCACAAGATAATTAACCCCCTAACCAGTTTGCCCGTACGCCGTACGTACATCGATTTATCAAATTTTGATAGTTGTAAACAAAAAATAAATCATCCATAACAATTATAATTCAATAGTAAAATGATTTCGAATACGTAGATAAGCCAAGTATTCCATGGATTTCCAATTGAATCAAAATAAGAAAATATTCCCAAAATAGAAGGTGTCATCTTATTAGATAGTAAGGAAAAGAAACCAGTTAAGGGGTTAAGAAGAAATGTCAATCTCATTACATTATGACAACATTCATTTACAGTTCACTGCAAAGAATTATTTTTCCTACTGTGAATTTTCCTTTTGTTGCAACTGAACATCTATTTTTAATTAATACTCAAAGGTTTCTCAGTGACCCTTTCGAAGCATCACTAAGGTAAGAAATTTGGTACTGACTATGCTCACAAACTGTTCTAAGATTGAAGGCAATTATGAAGAAAGTCAATATCATTATATAAGGTGTTCATCAATTATTGTCGGGGTTTCCGAACCTCATAACTTCCGAATAAAAAATATTTCTCAAAAACCGATTACGTATTCGTAAATTACAACTCAAAGAATTTTATTAATGATATTAACGTACACAAAAAGCTTATTAAAAGCTTATATTAAAGCTTGCACAATTTGCACTTTGTAAACATTCAGATAAAGGCGGTTATGGAGAACGTTTCATATCGTCGTATGCGGCATATGTAACTGCACAGCTGATTGTCTCGTTGATTTTCGTGGACTGCGAGTAAACGTTTCTTGGATGTGATCAATATTTCCCTGCGAAGGGCTCTGTCTTCCCGCTCCCTTTCGGTGTAGAAGGCTACCAGTTTCCTGAAACTTTGTTAACCAGCGCCTGATAGAATTATCCGAAGGAGGATCTTTCTTGTACGTGGTCCTGAAGTGACGTTGAGAAGTTATGACTGATTTAGTTTCGGAAAACTACTATACACACATTGCTTTTTCTTCCACTTTTGCCCTTTTTATTTATGACGTCATAATTACCCAGACTGTAAATGTGCTAAAATTGCATTGTTGTCACATAAAATTCTTTGAGCTGTAATTTACGACTACGCAATAGTATTTTGCTTACTATTTTTTATTCGAAAGTTATGAGGTAGGGAAACCACGACAATAATTAATGGACACCCTGTATTATGACAACATTCATTTACAGTTCACTCTTGAGAATTCTTTGCTATACAGTTTCCTTTTACATTATGTAAGCATGAGTTCCTTTAAGTGTACAGCAATTAAACATCAATTTAAATGTTCAGAAATATCCCATAGGTCCTTTTCAAAGCACCATTTGATGCTTTGTCAAAACTGATCGGTAATCAGTTAATTTTCAATTACATAAGATGTTTTCAACTTCTTGCGTAGATAGTGATGGTCTACTGGTAGAATTAAGAATTTAAAGTCGAATGATGGCAGATTTAAGAATTGCTCCAAAGAAACCATTGATGTGGGATCAGTCGCATGTTAAATCAGTGGTCATGAAGAAGATATTACTTCTAGCAAATGGGATGCAAAATTTCGGAGTATGAAATCCAAACTAATTTTTTAAAAACTTCTTGAATAAAGTAAAGAATTAGATATTCATCTGAGAATAATTATCATATTGCTACAAAAGGAGGAATCTCCTGAATTTTCACATACGTGCAAAATTTCTTATTCAAGTCATTTCTTCTAATTCTATTGTTGGGTTAAAATTTTCTTGCCTTCTTTTTTTCTTTCATAAAACTGAATAATATAAGTGTGAAGCGTTTATTTGTTTAAAATGGTTAATATACTTTATAACTTTCTATAAATTGTCACAGAGCAAGAAATACGTCTTGAATATATCTGCTTTTTGATATTGCACATAACCTGAGGCATATAATGTAATGCACTGATTAATATAACTTTACATAGGATACATTTATAAGTGTGAATATATAAGTGTTTATAAGTACTTAATGCTTAAACCACTCAGATGATTCAGTAATAAAACGGCTGCTGTGGGCATTAACATATTTTATTGATACATAACAGAGATAAATATCGCAGCAACTTCCGATTCAATTACACTACTTCTTCAACGCCTCTCTTCATCTTATGACGGCATTCACTGCTGGACTATAATTCTCACAGGCGCATGCGCAACTACAGTCAAAAGACGCGCAGCAAAAGGAGGTATAAACCAGGAGAGGTGACTCACACGCTTCCAATAATATGCAACAATAAGAATATTACATTAATATAGCGCTATACTGAGAATTATATAAGCATTCATTGGTAATGTGAATCTAGGCGGCCTCCTGATATAGAGGTACCGCAATTTCTCGAGAGCTGGGCTTCCCGGTTCGGGAATGGTTCTTCTTCTGAAGTAGCATTAATATGAAGCCTTGCATAAAGAGGATGTGATGAGTATGCAGTTAAGTCTTACTCTTGGCCGTAGTTGGCGCTACTTCTAAAACAAGAGACGCACCTTTCGGCTTAAAACTCTCTGATGTCTCGACGAAGCTTGTACATGACAAGTGCCACTAATAACAACAGCATGTGAGGCCAAATGAATACTTCAAATCATAAACTTCAGTCTAAAAAATAAATAAAAATTAATCTCAAAAATAAATTATCACTAAGCATGTTACACCTGTGGCCAATATTTTAATACTCGAGCCAAAATTTAAAATACTTTTAATCCACTTATCTAATTAACAGAAATAATATGTATCATAAAAAATTATTCTTAATAATAGAATATCTTATAACAAGATACTTTTTTATCTGCAAACATCTCAGTGTGAAAATCCTTGCATATCTAAACTACTTCCTACAAAGATACTCCCTTATCCCGAAATTTACAGCTCAGGAAATGCAGTAAACACAAACAGCGGGAACTCCAAACGTATGAAATTCTGTTCGAAAAGCCTACGGAAATACGCGTCAGGTTTGTCGCGGCCATTATCGTCCTGGCGAATGGCGGAACGCATTTTAGAGTTTCCGGAAAACATATCAAAGTGCGATATCTTTTCTGGAAACTTGTGACGGCACGGAAAAAAAAGAAAGAAAACTTTCAGACAGTCCGTAACGTTTATTACGTCTTTCCAGCTCTGGCCAGGAATTTATAGCCAATTTCCTGCACCGCTACTCTTCGAAATTCGAATACTTTTAAGCGAAGGCTTTCAGTCCAAGAACTTCTCGCCAAGGAATAAACCATGTTGTTCCATCTATAACAACACGCCGGATTCTCGTTTCCAAAAGAACTTTTATTCACGGCGTCGGAATTTTATTTATTGCAGAAACTTTGAGAGCAAATGTGATGCCAATTTTAAAAAATAATATTACACGAAAAGCCATGTTGTTGTTGTTGTTTTGGGGGGATAAAAAGTAGTTTAGGAAATAATTCTACATATGTTACTTATAGCATCCAGAAAACTGTCTGATTAAAAGAGTACGCAAGAAATGCCAGAAAGTATTTTATTGCCAATTGAGTACTGTATCTTGGATTATATTTTAACATTAATAACCGTTGGAGTTATGATATTTGTCATAAGAATTTTAAACGAAAGGTCTTTTGAATTCTTTTGTTGAAGAATCGTTTTACGGAACGATAGGCAGTACAAATCATTTGATAATACATAGTACGTATCACTTTTCCTCATAGAATTGGCATTCTAAAATTTTTTATTAGGTTGGTAAAAGTTTCAATTTCAAAAAATAGTTTAGAAAATAATTCTAAATATGTTACTAATAGCATCCAGAAAATTGTCTACTTAAAACAGTTCTAAAGAAATGCCAGAAAGTATTTTATTACCAATTGAGTGCTGTGTCTTGGATTATATTTTAACATTAATAAACTTTGGAGTTATGATATTTTTCATAAGAATTTTGAACGAAAGGTCTTCCATATCCCTGTGTTGATTAATTGTTTTACGGACAAGGATAGGCAGTACAATTCACTTGATGATATATAGCATGTATCACTTTTCCTCATAAAATTGGAATTCTCTAAAATTTTATTAGGATGGTAAAAGTTTCAAAAAAGATAAGAAGGTGGATTTTGTATTATAAGAAATTGAAGAAAAGGTTTTCCTGTATGATTTGTAGGAGTTTTTGCTTTGTAACAGACACAGAAAAGTACAGAGTTCATATTTATTTTCTTGAAGATAATGACAATTTAATATAAGCATCAGCATTGTTTTCTATCCTATCAATGACGTCTCTGAATTATTCAGATTGTTTGATAGCATCCTATGCCACTTATAGCTTGCCTATGGTACAAATTAATCTCAATAATTTTATGGATAATCATTATTAATTGAATTCCCCGAGTCATTATATTAACACAGAAATAAAGAACATTCTAAAATTATGTTCTTAAATTTTAAGCTACATACCTGAAATTAGTATTTTTTCCATGTTTGATCTTTAATCCAGCTTATTAGTTATGGTGAAAGAGTAAATCTGTTGTAAATTGCAAAAAATGACTAAAATTAGGATTGTCGACGACATAGGTAATTATAACATTTCTCTACAAAAAACATTAACCCATTTAAGCCCCTATTAAAATATTGTTACAAGCGGGAGAACGACGTGAAAGTACGCAGAAGGAGAAGGCGTTGGCGACCACAGTCAAAGAGCTTGGCGCCAGCCGGGTTGGTTTGGCGAAAGGAATAATCTGGTAGCTGCTGGATCCTTCATGAAGCGGCGCGTTGCTTCACGTGCCTTTGGGTGCTCGCTCAGTCGGCTATATAAGGAACAGGTTTCTGTAACCTGGCAGTTAGTTGAGAGTTTCCTCTTGGAAGAGAAGCGTCTCGCTGGACCTAGCGGATTATTTTTCTCTCTTGTTATTAATGAGCTGTGTTTGTGTTTGCTGTTAACGTTGTATAATTGAGCTCGCTGTGACTTTCTGTTTACTGTGCTATACGATAGCTGTTTTGTAGTCTGTTTTTATCGTGCGTAAGGCTTGCATTTACGCTGTAATTGACTGTTGACTGCTGGATTGTTTTTATCTAAAGTTTTACTTTATCAAGTCATCCTGTAAATAGCTGTAAATAAATTTGTTTGTGCTGTCCTCAAATAAAGTCCATTCAATCCGAACCCGCTACGATAAAAACGAAACTATATCATGGTGTCTCCTTTTCAAGTTTCTTTAGATCCAACATTCATTAAGAAAATCGATGACAATGATATAAATATAAATGAAATTGTCAGTAAGTGAAAAATAATTTAAATGCCAAAAAATATATTTGGTAATTAGAAACATTTGGGCAATTGTAAAAATCAAAAAAGGATCGATCTGACATAATTTTAAATAAAATATCTTAAATTATTTCTACCAAATTAAAAAAAAATTATTATGGGCGTAATATTTGTAAATTTCTGGACATTTGATTCAAATTTAAGACAAATTCAGGGGAGTTTTAAGGATTCGTTCAGAATAACTAATCACCTTATCAAGCAACCTAAGTGAGCTTAAATTCATTACTTATTAATCATCCAAACCAAATTTTCTCTTAATTCATATATTTATACCATTGTGGTGATAGTTTTATAAGCCAGATAACAGCCTCCAGTCTCGAGTGATCCCTTTTGTCTAGTGGTCATGTTGCTCGACTACAAACCCTAACGGTCCTATCCCCATTCATCCACTCTATCATCAATAATATACTGTGGTCAAATTTTCACTTTAGTTATTCTTAATAAATTTCTAACCAAATATTTCGTCTGTCGTTAAAAAAAAATTTGGTTACTGCAAGTTTTCTCCCAAAATATTATTTCGCAATTATATATAAACCTGGGATTTATGATGATATTTTTAAAATAGATCATTATTATTTTAAATTCAGCTGTTATGTTTGCCATTGATATAGGAGAGAGTTGGAATGCATTTAGTTTATTTTAAAAAAATCATTTTAGATAGAGAAAAAAATGAAACAACATATATAATTTATCTAATACTTGCAGAGTATAATATGTTTTGTATTGAACATGTTACAACTAATGTTATTGAAAAAAAGGGAGCAGTACTGATGACTTATTCTTGAGATTAATAAGATCCAAATTTTATATTTTATACACATAATTTTGTCCTGAAGATTACATACTAAATTTCATTTAACCTTCTTTATGCTGTTTCGAATTGTTATGTTTATATACATTTGGACATACATACGAAAAGAGAAGCTACATGCTTTAATTCAAAGCTGGAAAGATTCAATTTCTCATCAATATAAATGAAATTCCATTTTGATGATGATGTCGTGTCCGCTTTTTACCATGTAAAGAGGGGTGCAGTAGCTTCTGATGGTATGAACCCCTGAGCAGCCGAGGGCAGAAGTCTGACTTCTAACTCATATGAGGATGAAACACATACCCACACGCTTACACATCCCCTTTTTACAGGGCGGTACATCTACAGTCACATTCACACATCTCTCAGTTAAAACACAGAACAACCATGCCCGAACCGCGACTCTCAGAACACGAGGAAGACGCACTACCTCTGCTCCAGAAAGTCACATTTTAAGTTTTATATATGTTGATTTATTGCTTTTGCGTTATCTTATTCATATGTTAACAAATGAACAGATAAATAATCTTCTTAAAATATATCTTCATTTTCTATTTTGATTGCATAGACTATTTTTTATATTTCTTACTCACGCCTTATCCCATTTTCAAATATTAGAATTCTTTCACATACACATAAAATTCCAAATTCATTTTTTATGGATTCAGTAAGGCAAGGTGTAGGTCTTACATATTCATCACATTTGACGAACAAGATATTTTCTTTTCGTAATTATTCTATTTTTTATATGAGGAAATAAATAAACCCTTTCAGATTCTGATCACTCACGATATATTTCAAATTCCGGTAAGGAATTTATAGACAAATTCCTGCGTCACTGCCATTCGAAATTCGATTGGTTTTAAGCTAAGCCTTCGAATCGAAAAACTTCTCTCCAAGGAATAAAAAATGTTGTTCCGTCTATAACAACACATAGTGTTCGCCTTTTCTAGAGCACTTTTATTCACTGCGGTCGAATTTTATTTATCGGATAGACCTGGTGGACAAATGTGATGTCTTTGGAGACAAAGGAATTGGTGGGGAAGCTGAATTGTGGTGCTCTCGCTTGTCTCCATTAATTACTTCGTTTGACCGCAATTAGATGGCTTCATCTAATCCATCAACTGACAGATCTTGTGTTGAGGTCTATCTTTTGCTTGCTTCGGAGTCCTACTTCGAGCAGAAAGATCAATGACCGCATTCATTACGTTTATTTCTTGGAGGAGGTTCTTACATCCTTTTGCTCAAGAATGGTAGATTCGGCAAGAGGAAATGATTAATCGTCTTTAGATGTAGTGTGTGTTTAAGATATATATACCTAAATCTAATGCATAAAAATGAATAGTCTATGGACTTCCATAACGCTCATCCGATTACAATGAAATTTTGTCAAGTTATTAATTGCACTTGTGCAAAAGGTAAAAGCATAGATCAGTTATTATCTATAAATGGTATAAAATGAAGTCTCCTGAAAGCGTCTGTAAGTAAAAATCAAGGAATGGTTAAGGAATATTAGAGATATGTATAACATTTTGTAGAGAATTTATTAGGAAGGAATTTAGTACATTAAACTTATATTAAAATAAAAAGGAGAGTTTTATTATTGTGATTTTAATAGCCACGCATGCGCAAAAATAGGAAATTGCGCATGTGGAAATAGCAAGAGCTGTGCATTCGAATCTCTTAACACTAAAAAGAAGGAAATCCAACCACGGAATGTTAGTCTGTGTTTTGTCTACCGACAGGTCATATTTTTACCTTTGCAACAGTCTAAATATTTCTAAATGTGTGCTATAAAAAATTAGCTATTTTTCGTTATTTTTATGTTTGTTTGACGTTTCGTAACATACTCATGTTATATCAAGTGGAGGCTAGACTTAATTTTAAATCTAATTTTCTTCTTGGTTGCTATGCCACGAGCAACGCCGTACGGGTACTACTGGTATCTAATATCTAAAGATGAATTTTGGCTTGTTTGTATTTTATGCGTTACCGTACCATTCATCCGATTACGATGAAACTTTGTAAACTTATAAAATTGCACTTGCGCTAAGAGTAAATGCATAAAACAGTTATTATATCTAATATATAAAAAAGATTTTTTCCCTGTTCTTTCTTTATGAGCTGCCGTATAAAATAGAATAAATATTATTTACACTTCCGCTTTATACATCATTCAATTTCAATGATTGTACTCACTTTCGGCAAGAAAATGGATTTTCTTTCTATCATTCCCAATTAACCCTAGAGAGGTAACCTTTAAAAAAACTAACAAGAACGATAACCATTCGTCTCCTAGACGAAGTGCATTTAAAACCAATTTTTAAAGCTAATTTAAGTAAAATCATACTACCTTCAGATGATATCATAATTCTGGATTGTCAAGTAGGATAAAAATATTATTTATTTATTTTCGGAGCAATCTTTACACATATACGCGTGATGTTCTCCGCACATTGCTCTTGAACATAATAAACAAAAATTATGCGTCATTCAGGGAAAATTATAAGCTCAGGTCGTTGAATGTTTAAATTTTATTTTAGAAGTTCACTTATAATAGACCTTGTTAATCAGGGCAAAGTTGATATGTGGAGATGCTTCTGAATTCATGGAGCAAGAAGAACTTTAATGAGATCTTCATCTTCCAATTCATTCTCAGAAGTAGAATTATCTTCTTCACTTAATTCTTTCAATAATTCACGGATAGCTTCTGACCTGCCCCACAAATTTTCACCGGGAAAACGCTTCGACATCTCCAAACGTACACAAAGAAATACCTTTTTAATACTAACGGGACATACTACAAGCAGAAATATTTCGGGAAAAATGAATGTCCTCATTTGTAGTTCCCAAGGTCAGATTACGGTACTGAGTAGAACGATCAATTTACCGTTATAGGGGAAGAATGACTATTCTTTGACTATATTTCGTAAACGTTCGTCCAGGAGACGAATGGTTAACATTCTAGTGTTAAACAAGTAAATTATTTCAATTGATTTTTCCAAAATTATTTTCTCTGTGGAAGAAATTCCCCTCTACCAGCTAGTGACTAATAAAGTCTCGACAAATTCAAAACGTCATATATTATCTGTATTAGTAAATATATTGAATTTGTAAATAAATTTTTTGAATTAAAATAAATTCATCGATGATATCAAATTGTTCTTCATCGATTGAATAAGAAAGAATGAAACAATTTTTTTAAAAAAAAGTAAATCGCAAAAATTACTTATTGACTGCTAAAATGTTTAGCTAATTTGGTCATTTTACTAACAAAACGATTTCTATAATATATAAAGTATAATATATCTAAGATTTTTCATATTAAATGCATCTAAAGAATTACAGATGAGCTTCAGATGTTTTCAGACTAAACGCTGTAAAATTATTTCTTTATATAAAAATGGAGGAGGACGGACTAAAGAGAAAAGTCCATGATGACGTAAGCTGTTGAATATGCAACACCAAAAATGACCGTTTTATTCATTCCTTCTTCTTCTGTTTGGAATTTCACTGTTGTGGTGCTTGGGAAAATCTCGGGAAAATGCGGAAAACTGAAGAGCTGTTTTCTTTCACATTTTTTTATTGAACATTTCCTTTATCGTCTGTATTTGCATACGTTTAATACAAAGAATTTTACTCTACGTACTTCAGAAATATGCTTGAATCAGAGCAATATTTTAGGATTACTTTTTGGATAAGAGTTTTATGGAAAAAAATATGGTAGTCTGTAGAGTTGCTTTAATTTGGAATTTTTTTATAAATATGCTTTTATGATTTTGTTGTGGTTATGTTGTTGTTGTTGTGTCAAATGGCACTTGTCATGGACAAGCCCGCTGCTGAACCCAGCAGCAGATTTAAGCCGAATGAAGCGTCTCTTGTATTTGAGTAGCGCCAACTAGGGCTAAGAGTACGACTTTGCTACCCACTCACCACATTCGCTTGCACAACCCCTTTTTACAGGGGTGCACATTCACACAGCACACAGAAGAACAACCATGCCCGAACCGGGACTCGAACCCGGGACCTCCAAAACACGAGGCAGACGCGCTACCTCTGTGCCAGCAAGTCGGCTGTTGTGGTTATTGTTGTTATTAGTGGCACTTGCCTTGAGAAATTTTTGCAGAGGCATCAGCGAGTTTTAAGCCGAAATGAGCGTCTCTTGTTTTTTGAAATAGCTCAAACCAGGGGCAAGAGTACAACTTAGCTGCTCATTTATCAAGATCGCTTGCATAGCCCTTTTTACTGGGGGGGCACATTCACACACTTTACAGATAGAACACAGAAAAAAAAGGATGCCCAAACCGGAAATTGGAACCCGGAAGCCCATATCATGGGAATGACGAGCTACCTCTGTGCCAGGGCGCCAGCTTTTAGGAATTTTTTCAGTAACATTTAATTTCTTACCACACAATATTGGATAGAAACAATTTTCAGGCAATTTTAAGTAATTATTGCACCTCCATGTAAAAGTTGAAATAATGCATTTAATTAATTGTTGTACCTGCTTAAATAATTGCAAAATCGTTTGACAATAGTCTTAAATAATTTGAAAAATAATAAATTGCTTGAAATTTTTATTTGTTTTCCTAAATATATAAATAACGTTAATAAAAATCTAATCTAACCATAATAAGAGGTTTCCCGAAAACTTTCTCGCATATTATCCAATAAAGGTACGTATCCTCCACCTTTCTTCTTCATTAAACTGTGAATAACATTGAATAACCTTGAATAACTCTATTCAGTTGCTATTCAGTACAGTTATCAAGTGAACTCTATCTTATAGAATGTTGCCCCCTTGAATTCTTTCTCAGAGCATGTTTCTGTTAGAGGTTATTTATTTATTGTTTGCTGTGTGAGTTGTTGATGTTTACAAACGCTGTATTGTGCGTACATTATCAGTACTTTGTTATTTGTGTTTCTTATTTTCGTGTAAAAAGATACATTGTTACTTCTCTTTGAACCTATTGGACTTTTCACTTTACACCCTCCCGCGAGGGGCACCTCGTAATCGGGGATGAAATGCTTCCGGTATGTTGGTTGGATCTCACTAACCCGGTGGGTTCACAAATAGGTGGGGGTTAGACTCCTCCCATCGATGACGGGACGTAATTTCTTCGGGGAGGGTTGTACCGTGGCCGGTGATGGCCATTAGAACTCAACCATAGTTCCCGCTAATTGCTATTATTGCGGTCTGGTCATTCAGTTCCTATGGTTAATCCATGTGCCTTCGTGAGGGTCGGAGAGTGTGTTCTATGATTTTTCACCTTACACCCACCCTATGAATATTTGTAACAATATACTTGCCATTACAAGTAAATGAAAAATTTGTCATCAAGCATTCACTAATATAGGTGATTATCATGTGAGAACATGATGTTGTTTTAGTTAGAAAGTTTTGGTGTCTCCGAAATGTACGGGCAAAACTCATTTGTTTTTTCATTGGTAGATAGCGAGTCACCTGATCCATGACATTTGAGGTTTGTTTTGCCAGAAATTTTTGAAATATTTAGTTAAAATTACTACCAATTGTTTTTTTTTTTTTGTCGTTTCTATGAAATGACATCATTTCGCAGTTCATTTACGGTTCCTCACTCTTAAATAATTAACCTCGCGCTCAGAAGATTATCGTTTTTTGTTTGTTTCTTTAATTCTCTTTTGATATAACGGAACTGTGGCAACGTCACCTAGAGGAAACATCAGCGCCACCTAGATCAGACTATCCACCTACACCATCACAGCCAGTCGACCTCCAGCCAACATAGAGAGAGCGTCTCGATAAAGGACTGTCTTTTGTTTTTCGTAAATGTCTTAATTGGTTTCGTTATGTTGTCCCTTTTGTTATATAACTGTTTGTGTACGTGTTTATGTTTAGTGAATGTCTACTAATAAATAATGTTAAAAGCTAGCCGTGGTAGTTATTGAAGACAAACGGTTATACTTTTTAGTTTTAACTATCGCACTTTTGTAAAACGCAACTTATATTTATTCTTTTAATGATATTATGAGCTCTTTTCTTAATAACTGTATATCTCAAAGTACAATAAATATTAGAATTTAATTTTAATATCAATCTACATTACATTCGTTGGATTTTACCACAAATACAATATCTTCCAGTAATTGTTAACTTTTCGTTGAAATTACTGTGTGTGTGTGTGTGTTTTTTTTTTTTTTAATCTTAAAATCGGTCGAGGGCCAAAACTTTGTTTGCCAGCTAGAAAAATTGAAAATGAAAGTCTAAAAAATTATCATTAGAGAGAGAAATAGAAATCTCATAATTTTTTTAAAAACTGGTTAATGACTTACATTAATTAAGATAAATAACCACTTAAAAATAAAAATATTCTCACGTGATAACTTGAAATTTGATTTGATCGTAGATTTCATTTTTAATTTTTTAATGTTCTGTTTTGAAGCGCATCGCTTACCAGAAATTGATATTTTAATAGACTTTATTTCGAGCTGATTTTTCTTAATAATTCTGCTTTAAAAAAAAGAAATCGTGTCTTGACTTTGTACAGTTTCACTTCTTACCTCATCTTAAAGCAGGATGTGATGATCATTTATCCAACAACTCTATTACTTTACCAGAAATTATTCGCTTAAGTGACGAACAACAACACTTTATGACCATCATTTTCCTTAAGAAAATATTTAATACGTACCTACTTTATTAGCTACACATCTTTCTATACTAAAACTTGCCTCCTTCAAGAAAAAATGCTAACATGGAATCTCTCATCACCAAATTCGTTCTCGAACAATAATAAAATATATGGCCCCATACCAAATCCCAAGACTGTACGGAGGATGATCAATGTACTTGTTTACTGCCTTCGCCCGAAGCAATCATTCACATTCCGCACTTTATTTGTCGCTCTCTAAAAAACACAGCCCCCGAAATGATCCTCGTATATCACTTAGCGTATTCATACCTTTCATTTATTGATGTTTACATCTGCAGGCAACCCACGTCCAGCTTTCAGGGGAAGCCTCTTATCACGTCCAAAAATTGGATCCATTCATTTCATTCCACGAAACTCATAATTTATTTTAAGTGGCTATCTCACCCCGATCCGAATTCCGGGAGGCAGAAGATCCCACCTCCCTCCACCCCTGCCCCCTCCAGACGATTCTGAAGCAAGCAGAAAGGTTCGGGAGTAGAGGCAGCGACAGACAGATACACCTTGCACCAAGTTATTCGGGGAGGTTTTGAATAAATGGAGCGGAACTGGGGATGTGGAATGTTTGACCACCGCAGTGATTTATACAAACCTTCGAACACCATCGAATCAGGTGGAAGTGGGGTGGAGGGGGGACACTTTTGATTTATTTGTGGAGTTCGATAGGGCGCTTGTTGCATAATATTGATAGATTTTGTCGCTAACAGAACATAGCCAGGGCCATTTATGTTCACAGGAGGGTTTGGTTATGCCATCCAATAAGAGCGGGTCTCCTTTAAATGCTTTAATCAGTTTGAGCGTAATAATGGTATACTTATATGATTTAATCAGTTTTAGCGTAACAAAGGTGCACTCATATGATTTAACAAGTTTTACAAATGGTACACTTATACGATTTTATCAGTTGTAGCGTAATAATGGTACAGTCATATGATTTAATCAGTTTTAGCTTAATAATGGTACACTCAAATGATTTAATTAGTTTTAGCGTAATAATGGTGCACATATATGATTTGATCAGCTTTACCGTAATAATGGTACATTTATATGATTTAATCAATTTTAGCGTAATAGGGGTACACTTATATGATTAAATCAGTTTTATCGTAACAAGGGTACACTTATATGATTTAATCAGTGTTAGCATAATAATGGTACACTTATGAGATTTAATCAGTTTCAGCGTAACAATGGTACACATATAATTTAATCAGTTTTAGCCTAATAAGGGTACACTTATATGATTTAATCAGTTTTAGCGTAATAACGATAAACTCATATGATTTAATCAGTATTAGCGTAATAATGGTACACTTATAAGATTTAATCAGTTTTAGCGTAATAATGGTACACTCACATGATTTAATCAGTTTTAGAGTAATAAGGATACACTTATGTGATATATTCAGTTTTAGCGTAATAATGATAAACTCATATGATTTAATGTTTTAGCGTAATAATGGTGCACTCATATTATTTAATCAGTTTTAGCGTAATAATGGTACACATATGATTTAATCAGTTTTAGCATAATAATGGTACACTTATATGATTTAATCAGTTTTACTAATGGTACACTTATATGATTTAATCAGTTTTACTAATGGTACACTTATATGATTTAATTTAACCTAATTATGCATCTGTTCTAATATTATGAGGCAATGGAGCAAAAGTTTGGTAAGCGGTAGCTATATAATGCATCAGCATAAACGTGTGAATTCAAGTAAAAAGATCATGCCAGCTAATTAGACAATTAATCTCTATACAAAGAGTACTATATTTCTAAATTCAATTTCGATATCATACTATTATGCTAAATAATAATATCAATTGATATCTGATATCTTCCGATTTGTTTACGAAATAAAAATGCATATATGTTTTTTTATTACTAGAAACCCACTCAAAATTTTTGTTTAAATAATGAAAAACTCAATAAGGTTTCATGCAATCGGTATACAATATTTATCCAACAAATACATTTAATTGGTTAGTGAACATAACTTATGGAATAAGGTATATTTAATTTCAAAGCTACGTTTTGAAATTTCTTGATTGTCAATATTCACACCGACATAATTACATAAAATGCATCAGATCTGAGTATAATATAAAGTTATTTTTCTCCGTATTTTAAATATTTATTGAATGGAATAATTGGATATAAAATTCTAATAAGAACCCTTTTTCAACAATATAAAATCAAAGTCATTTCAAAATTTTAAATTCGAGATTTCGAAGATAAACTTATGAAATATTTTATAAACACACACAGCATACCATGTATTTTATGTAGCGCTAAAAAGAAAATTCTTACGATCGGTTTATTATACGAAATAAGATTATTTATAATTTTTTTAATATGTTTGAAATATATGCTTTCCTCATAGTGGTAATATTTCAATATTTTTTACTGATTGTTATTTAATTCAAATAAAGTAAAAAGGAAATTTTCATTTCCATTGGAGCTAATAACTTTAATCAACTATTTACTGAAGTTTTTTGAAAAGCTTTTATCAAATATTTTATTTAGATGAATATAGAAACTCTGGGAATATAAAATAATTATGGAGTGTTTTATCAAAACGTTACAATTACAAGACTTTCTCCTATTTCTTGGAATTTTCGAAAATAAATAAAGGAATTCCAAAAATATTTCATTTGAAAAGTATCTTTAAAACTATAAAACTTTTATTTCTAGACCATGCTATTCAAATAAATAAAACAATAACATTGAATATCCTAAATCATTTCAATTTATATGCTGAAGGTACAGTAAAAATTTAATATAGAAAAATTCACTAAAAACATAAAAATATTATTTTATTTGGGATTAACTACTTATTAAAGAAATCATATTTCTTTTTATTAAATGATATTTAATAATAATATTTACCAAAACTGATGGCAATTTATAATTTCTGCCAGAATTTACTGTTGATGATGTTTATTTATACAATATGCAGATAAAAATGGCATTGATATTTAATGCCAGAATTTTCTATCATCAATATTCATTTCTACATTTTTAGATGCATTTATATTTATATTTATTTATTTTATTATTTATTTATTATTTATTCATTATTTATATTTAGCATTTAGCATTTATTTTCGTTGATGTTCATTTACATACTTATTCTGGATAAAATGTTATTAACTTTTTCATAAGCATTTACTATCACTCATGTTCATTTTAGATGATATTTGATGAAAATACCATTTTTTATTAGTATTTATTACTTTTGATGCTCATTTATATACTTCTTTCGAAGAAAATTGCATGCAATTTTATCACCAGCTTTTACTACCATTTATGTTTCATTTATACATTTCTCAAATGAAAATTCCGTTTATATTTTTATGCCAGTAATTACTGCAATTTATATTCATTTATACAATCCTTCAAAAAAATATCCTTGATTTTTTTCCGCAAGAATTTACAGTCATTTATGTTCATTTATCAATTTCTTCATGTAAAAAATTTCACAGAATTCATTTTTGAAGTGAAGAAACCTGAAATTCGCAATTAAGATTTCGAAAAAGATCGAACCAGCTTTCAAATGAAACTGTCTCTCAAATATTAGCCAGGTATTCTTCAGAAATATAGAGTTGAGCTGTAATTTTCTCTGACTTTCTTCCTGCTCTTTTTCATTTCCCTGAGTTTTCCAAGCTCGAGGAAATGCAGTAATTAACAACTTGGAAAGAAAATGGAGGTTGGAAATAGTCGAATTTTGTGAAGTGCTCCGTTCTCTGGTTCTGGGGGATATTCAGGTAATCAAGTTAAGAGTAGGAGCCTTAATTATTTGCCAAAAGAAAACTAAGAGAAAGAATGGGTTTATCTTGATTTTCAACGTATTATTGAACTCAGAATACTAGCTCCAAAAGAATTAGTTATTTGTTCTCATAAACTTTCGTTCGTAAAGGGATAGTGGACTCTAGGCATTTTTGCGAATTATTAACTTATAGTTACGAAATTTTTTAAGCATATATATTAAGGTATAAATATATCAACCTTCTTTAAAGAAATTTTTTAAACGAAATATTATTTTTTTAAATTA
>JAOUZG010019115.1:3123403-3148070 GCA_026289955.1 Argiope argentata
AGTGAGTATGTCCCGGAGTAAAACGAATGCGGTGACAAGAAGGTGTTCGTGAAAATAAACAGTTTTGTTGTGAAGCTTGTGTTTGCTTGACTATGAAGACCACACCCAGGTTATACAATTCTGGAAGTGCATGATCCCACATTATTATTGTAGGGAAAAACAAACTGAATTTATTACTTATTTGGAGGCGGGGAAACTAAAGAATTTTGGCAAAAATATTAGTTTTTAATTAATAAATAAAAATGAATGAATTAATATTTGAAAAAAACTGTATTAACATCAAATGTCATCCACTATAAGTTTTTAAAAAATTATTTGTACTTGAGTGGAAGAATAGAAAGTATTTTATTAACGATTGAAAATTTGAACAAGATATATATAGAAAGAGAGAGTGTGAGCTAATGGTAAGAATTGAATAAGAATAATGATATTCTCAAAAGCTACACGTGTGATTTTATTCCCTTTTGGGAGAAAAATATTGTACTTCTTTATTTCTCTTAATGTTACCAGTCACTCTATAAAACTGAGAACTCTCGACTAGACTCTGTGCACTTCAGAAGGAAGGCCGTTTCACTTTTCACCAAGTTAGACACGCATGATTGATGGACGGTTGAATAAATGTTTATTTATCGGTGGTGTCGTGTCCACGTCCCTTTTGTATCAAATTCAAGCCAGAATCTTTTCAAAGTAAAACAATGTGCAGAATGGCGGTTTGCAATCGCACAAAGAAAAAGGCAGACGGGAAAATTAGGCGTACCGAATCGTGCGGGGGCGGAAGAGGGGGCATCTTTTCTTTGAAAGGGCCCTATGAGTGATGATGGCAGTCCACCGAGCAAAAATGTCTTTTGCTTCATTCAATAGCGGACGCGTGATTTATGTTGGGGCTCCTAAATTACTGCCTCCAAGGTCCATGAAACTTTTCCATTCACTCATAACTCGACGCGCCCTCTATCGACGTATGTCCGAATCTTCTACTGCAGTTTTCGCGAGTTTAAGTGATTTGCTACAAGGAAGAAAAAAATGTGTAGTTCTTTCTTCTTTTCTTTTGAAGGAGCTTGTGAAGAGTATAAAAGTTGTCGATCTCCCTTCGAGTGTGTAGTTGTTGCTAAAACTACTCCAAAAGAATGTTTTTTGGGAAATAAGTTCCCAAATATGGGATTTGCAGTTGTAGGGGCAGAAAAAAGTATTAAACATAAGAACTGTGCTCAAGTTTATACTACAATATTTTAGTGATTTCTTTTTTTTTTCATGCTTACCAAATATTCTGTATATTTATATAGATTTTCGTTACTAGATACTGGTTACAGTGGTACATTATAAGACAAAGTCGTAATTGTTGTTTAATGAAGTTTCATATAAATTACAGTGAATCAATTAATTTTTTTAAGGCGGCCAGAGACATTTAAAATAACTTTCGTCATTTTCCCTTTAGCAATTTAAAATTTTGTAAGCATTAAGAGTAACACTATAGGAGATGACACACAAAATTTTAAGGCACAATATTAATTTATTTATGAGTTAGGGAGATTAATATAATATCATATTAGTGATAAATAACGTTAATGAAAAATGTTCCAGGCGTTCCAAATTTGTTCGAAAGCGCTCCAATTTTTATTATTATTTACTCTAACCCTTTTGAAACAAAAGTTGGGATTAATCTTGAAGTTTAAGTAAAAAATATAAATCAAAACTACTTGAATGGGTTTTTTTTAAATCAGTTGTTTTGAGTTATTACATCGGTTAATTTTGATATTTCGCACTCTAACGTCAATATTAATCGCATTTTTTGTTTAAAAAATGTTAGAATAAGTAATAATAAAAATTGGAGTGCTTTCGAACAAATTTAGAGAGCGTAGAACATTTTTTATTAATGTTATTTATAGCTAGAAATTATATTATATTAATCCCCCTAACTCATAAATGAATTAATACAATGTTTTAAAATTTTGTGTGTCATCTCCTTTAGGGTTACTCTTGATGCCTGTAAAATTTCAAATCGCTAATGGGAAAATAGCAAAAATGTCATTTTGAAGGTCCTTGGTCGCCTTAATCAATTCATTAATTATTTCTGTATTGATGCATCAATTTCAATTTAATTTATTTAAATTAAAAAAATAATTGATCTATGAATAAGTTATTATTCAGATTCATTCAAAATTAACTTTTGCTTAATATATTGATAGGATTTCAATTTTGATTTGTTTGTGAAATTACTTTTCCAAAGATAAATAAGTCAAATAGTTTACCAAGAGGATTTTAATGTTTTTTGTTATTTCTTTAAAGATCTTCAAAGCTAATAGCTATATAGCTATAGATTCTTCTTCTACATTGTTGGATAATATTTTTTTAATAAAGCAAACAACATATATTCTTGGCCCTTTTAAATTTGGAACTTTCACTATAGAAGAGGAATCTTTACACTTTAGAAAAGTTTACGAATGAAGCCCCAATCTCTTATATTTAATTTTTATTTTCTTATATATAACTTAAACAATATCTTAAGAATGTAATTGCCAGAATACGTAATATATGAGTACCATATATTATATATATAAAGTGAAAGAATTTTTTTATTCTTCTGTGAATAAATTTGTATTTATAAGTAGAATGAGCTTTAATTAGCACAAATTTAAAACCAAATTTGTTGTAGATAATACTACACACTATTTTGCTAAAACATTTTGTTTTTAGCAAAATAGTGTGTAGTACTATCTTCAACAAATATTTTAAGTGGGTGAAGATAATATTAAACATTATTTTGTAGAAAACAAAATGGGAAAAGAATTTAGTTAAAGTTTCCTAATTTGAAATTTTAGGGTTTAAAAATATACGTCAGATCAGAATAAAATTCCTTTTCTAAAAATATAATCAAAAATTTCGGAAAATTTCTTATGAAATCTCCATAATTGCTCTAGAGTACTTATTTTTGATTTTAAATGTTTAACCTTCTTTATTAGTATCTGCGAAGATAACCACTTCTATCAATTTTCCAATAGCTTCCTAAAGTTTAAGACATTGAAGTTTCCCAAATTTGCGATTTTTTTAATGACAGTACAATATTTTAATATTTTAAGAACTTAATTACCAATTAATCAGTTAATTTAATAAAATTTGATTTTATCTTATCTTTTAGGGAATTTTAAAAATATTTCTAGACTTCTTTGCATTTATAGTAATAAATTATTAATTAAAAATGGAAATGCCACAATAATTAAAGTTTAAAGACCCCCTCCCCTCTTTTTAGAACAAAAATAAAATATTATTTTTTAAAAAAAATTTCTATTAAATTTATTTAATGTCAAAGATAATTTTTACTGAAAAGGCTTTTGTATTTCCGTAGCTTAACTAATAATTTTTAACAAAAAATTACATCTGTTGATGACGATAAATATGATATATTGAAAAATAATAAAAGCAATTTTCTTTTAAATACTTTCTCATTATTATGCATTTAGAGTGACATCTAATGAGGATCTAGAAAGTTAAAGGTATAGGTCAATTTAAACTTAATTTTATATAAATGCTCATAAAAAAGACATAATCATTTAAAGTATGATTTTTTTTTTTGCTTTTCCTACTTTATAAATCCCCAAAGACATAATAACCTAATTTAATTTATCAAGTTAATAAAATAGAGAAATTTAGGAATCCTATCCCTATTTAATATTAAATATAAATTCTTGAAAATCTAGTGATAAACTAATTAGACTAGGAGGCTTCATAGTTGAGATTTTGTCCTTTGTTTAGATAAAGGTTATTTGTAATATATTTTAACTTGCAGATTCATCTAAACAAAATCTGTGCATCTAATTTTATTTTATCTGAATCCATTCATTTAATTTTATTCAATAATTGAAAATATTTTTAAATTAATTATCAGCACAATCTTCTTAGAGTATTTACCTTTGTAACGTCGTGAATTCAACAAATTCAACCCACATTTAGATTTTATATTAAAATGAACTGCCAAAATAATATCTCCTAATCGTCAGATAAACTCTTGAATTGAGAATACCCATGAAGAATGCTTCATAAGGTTATTTGAATCGAAATACATTGTTACGATTTTTAGCGTAGCGGGTTCGGATTGAATGGACTTTATTTGAGGACAGCACAAACAAATTTATTTACAGCTATTTACAGGTATATACAGGATGACTTGAAAAAGTAAAACTTCAGAAAACACAGTCCAGCAATAATCAGTCACTTACAGCGTAAATGCAAGTCTTACGCACAATAAACACGGTTTGAAAAACAGCTATAGTATAGCACACCAACAGTAAATCACAGCGATCTCATTAACACAGCGTTAACAGCAAACGCAAAAACTGCTCACTAATAACAAGCGAAAATCCGTTAGTCCAGGAAAACGCTTCTCTTCCTTGAGAGAGCAACTGCCGAAAAGCGGTAGCCCATCTCTTATGTAGTCGGGCGAAAGTGCCGAGAGAAAACGCGGTGCAGCCAGAATTGTCTCGGGGTTACTAGAATATTCCTCTCGCCAAGTCAACTCGGCTGGCGCGAAGCATCTTGTGAAGCGCCGCCAAAGTTTTCACCTTCGACGCACATTTCGCCCGATTGTAACAATATTAACAAAGAATGTTGCCTAGCTTCGCGGAAAATCTTTAAAAAAAAGCATAGATAATGTTTTACATGGTTTCATAATGTATTATCGAAAGCTGTTGCCATAAGGGAAAGTGTGTACATAAATTACAAGTGTAAAGGCTTCATATGCTAATAAAATGAATTATTGCCCCTTTATTACTGAAAGTTTTGAATTGAAAATATACACTCAGGATGTTTCCCATAGAACGGAAATAATGATGTTTCCTGATCATAAGAAAAAAAATCTTGAAAGTACTGATAAAGAATGCTTTATATGATGACCTGGATTAAGAAGGACTATAGTAAATTGCATAGCTTCCTGGAAAATTCTTTAAAAGAATTATACATAATATTTTGTATGTTATTATAATGTATTATCTCAAAGATGATGCCTAATCATAAGAGAAAGTTTTGAATTGAAATAACACGTGCAAAATGACAGTAAAATGAACTATCATAGAGATGATGCCATTCACTAAGAAAATTATTGAATTGATAAAAACATTGCGAATATTTCGCGTGATATGATAATGGACTACGGAATTGATATTTCCCATTCACAAGGAAAACTATTGAAATGTCCATGGCAAGTGCCATTAGTAACAACAACATATTCCACTTGAATAACTGAAAAACGTATTGAAAGACATTCAAAGAATTGAACCGAAACATAATCACAAAAAATGATAAGTAATATTTAATATAAATTAACACAAAATAGTCTCACATATTCTAGGCAATTAATAATCGCTGGGCTTTTTTTTTTTTCGAATTACGTGGCTGCAAAAATTTTCAGAAAATTATGAATCATTGTGTATGTACTACAAATGGTTGAAGACTTGAATTATAGCAAAAAAACAAAAAAAAGGAGTTCTTTTTTCTCAGAAACCGAAGAAAAAAGCAATCAACAACAAGTAATGATTAACAATTTTACGGTACAGTGACTAACAGTACATTTCTTCATCAGAAATTAGCTCAATCCTGAGATAGAAATTAGCTCAATCTTGTAGCATCCAATAAGTAGGAAATATGTTTCCTCCCCCGCACAAAAGTAGCCGTCTTGTTAGAGGGGGAGTGACATTCAGAGAAATACACTTCATTGGGAAGAAGAACAAGCTTTCTTTGATTCCTCTTTGCAGGAAACATTTTTCTTCCATCTACAGAAGTACCAATATTGGTAAAAAAACATCAGAGAAAGAGAGAGATTATTTCTTTGGAAGGATACATAATTTTAATTTTATTCAAGTTGGTATGCTTTTTTTAATGATTTGAAGACGAGAATTTTTTTTAATCATACAAAGGGAGATAAAAAAAATCGTAAAAATAAATTATGTTAATAAATAAACTGAAAATTTAAATAAATTAGAATTTTAATCATATTTATATTTAAGTATAAATTGTGATTATAATCCTACATAAACAAATGGATAATAAGATTTTTTAGTGATGTAACAATAAATTCCATATCTCTTAGATTTTAAATCAGTTTTTAATATATGTAAGATAGGACCGTAAATGCAGTAATTTCAATAATACACAACAGATAAAAAATGAAATATAACACAATGGTATTTTTAACAGAAAATGAGTGATTTATTCATTTTTACCTTAAAATTCATTAGAATAATATTCATATTAACTCTCTACTTATTCAACCATAGTTTGCTTATTTTTGGTCTTTCTTTTTACAAAGGAGTGGAAACTTCATAAGTTTCTAGCACATTTGGATGAACTAATTTACAAGTACAATATCTAAACGTATTTTTTGAAGAATGAATATTTCCCTATGATAGATTCACGGAAAATTTGATATCTCAAAGTCAATTCAATAAAATATCAAGAAATTTGGTGTGCATGCATCCAAACCCTTTGAGGGTGTGATAGACTTCAGATTTTAAAATAGCTTAATTTATACTTGTTATACAGACCCTCTTAAGTTTAAAACGCAGAAGAATTTTATGAAAAATCATTAAAAGCAACTTCAAACACTCGTGGAATTTTTATTTACTAAACACAATTTTTATCTTTGTTACGTTTTATATAATTGGATCTATAGATAGATGAACTAAAAATTGAATATTTCAATTATTTTTTAATTCTACTCTGTTTTTTAACAATGAAAACTTTGCTAAATTTTCATTAAATAAGCAATTTTTTAACTAAAGAGCAATAAGTGTATTTTTCAGGTCTATTTAACTATTTGGTACAATAAAAAATGTTTATGTGTTCTTTTTTGAAAATTCGTCTCCAAACCTGTTGGATATCTAGTTACAAATCTTTATCATATTTAACACTAGAACTAACAAGACCATCAGTTTTGCCAGCGTTCTGAGACAGAGATAGCGCATCTTCCTAGTGATCTAGGCTTTCTGGGTTCGAGTCCCGGTTAGGGTATGGTTGTTCTTCTGTGTACTATCTGTGAGCTGTTCGACTGTGCCCTCCCCCCCTGTAAAACTGGGTTGTGCAGGCAAATATGATGAGTATGTAGCTAAGCCGTACTGTTGACCCTACTTCAAAAACAAGAGATCCTGGTCCATGGCAAATGTCATTAGTAACAAAAAAAAAGACCTTCTGTTTGACATTGTCAAATTTCATGCTTAATATGTTTTTATAATTTTTATAGTGTTCCAGAGCTTTATGACAACTTTTAACGAAATATAAAAACAATTATATATTTCTATTCGATTTCCACTTACTCATTATAACTTCCATAACCAATACGAACTATAGATATGAGCACCAAAGCCCACTAAAATGATAACTTTAACAACTTCAAAGTTTATAATATAATATTTATGGATCATTTATGTAATGAAACACATCAATGCGTATTTAAATTCATTTATACATAGACTTTTCGACATTTCTGATAAAAATTTGAATAACATTTTTCAAATGAAACTATATTGATTGATCGGAAATGTTCAACATTTAATAAAATAATCAAAAAATTATTGCATTAAATGTTGGTTTTGTTGAATTATATTCTTTTATTTACAAACACTAAGCCTAAAGTTACAATAAAAACTAAGATAATGAAAAACCCATCAATTGGACGTATGTGGTAAAATATATAGTTCAAGTGCTAATATAGTCTTAATAATTAAGGAATGTTTATAAATATTTTTCTTTTAAGTTGATTATTCGTGAATTTCCTAATTATATTATTTTGATTGCTGTCACATTTATAATTTCACTTTGGCCCTATATTTTGATAGACATTTTTCATTTTTTTATTTTTAAAATCTTATCTTTTATCTTTATTTTCTTTACATTTTTATATTTAATATATTTTCAATTTCATTATCAAAAATATTAGGAAAATGTATTGAATTTTCCAACCAATTTCTTTCTTGAGAACGGCAAATCAAATTTAATCGTTTGAACTGATAGATAAATATTGATTATCATTTTCAGATTTTGCCGTTGATTACACAGCTGGAGAAAAAATTAGGTTCCCAATTAGCGGAAATTTAAATGAAAACAATTCTAAAAGTCCAGTTTTGAGAATATGACATAGTCAGATTAAATAAATAATAATATTAAAGTAGGACAGGGAACGTTTTGAATTGTACTTGTTTATCAATCTTTTTATTTAATAATTAAGTATACATTATAGAATAACTGGATTATTGTATTAGTGTATATAACGATTGATAGAATTTCCGTGTATCACTTAATAATTCAAATTCCACTTCCATTTCTCTTTTAGTAATTCAATTTTCCTTTCTTCTGAATAGAAACCTCTATTTTAGCACGTTTTATTCGACTACCTATAAAGATTTCATTAAATTTTGTCCACCGAGTCCTTTTCTTCTGCAGAAAACTTCGTTTTAATCAGCATTTCTATTACACAAAATTAAAGCAATGATATCAAAATTTATTTTAAGAATTCATTGTAAGAATTTAAGATTTATGACATGTTTTTTTTTTATTTTTAAACATAATTAATGAATAAAAATATGTTTGGTCCAAGGATAATATTAATTCTTGTTTTGCCATAAAAAATATCCATATTATCTGATTAATAAAAATTAAAATCAATACCACTAAATTTCAGTAACATTTAAAAAATGAATTGTATTTTTTCATTAAACCTTTTATTTCTGCTTGTGTCCTGACGTAGGGGTAGTGAGTCTTCTTAGTGATCTGGACGTCCCATCTTCGAGTCCTGATTAGGGCATAGCTGTTCTTCTTCTGTGTTCTATCTGTGTGAATGTGCCTCCCAGTAAGCTCCAGCAATAGTGATGAGTGAGTAGCTAAGTCGCGCTCTTGGCCCTAGTTGGCGCTATTTCGAAACAAGAGGCGCTCATTCGGGTTAAAATTTGCTGAAGCCTCTGCAAAGCTTGTCCATGGCAAGTGCCATTAGAAACAACTGCAGCATTTTATTTCTAACTTTATTCTACAATATTATTTTTCTTTCATTGGACGATGATGAGACCCAATTATTTATTTTGCTGTTTAATTTTGTTTGATCATTTTTATCTTAATAGCAATTCTGATATTAAAAACTTATAATCTACACCAATGATATTTGAGCAAATTTTTTTAAACTAATATTTTTTCGTTAGACGATTTAACATTTTATTTTTATTCTTATTCAACTATATTATCTTAGCTTCCTTCGATAATACATGCTCTTCAATTATTTATTTTGATTTTTAATTATAATTTTGTAAGATTATTTTTATATTAATAGTTAATCTGAATTTAAATAATGTATTAAATGGCCTAAATTTCACCAAAAATATTTTTTTATTTATATTTGTTTAAATTTTTCAAAGAAAATTTTTAAGTTGGCATAAATATCTAATTAATTAAAAAATAATCACAACACCCCTCAAATTTTTTAACAATAGTAACTATTATATCCAGGTTTGGTATTCCCATTTTATCGAATCCTGTTAAATATCTAAATATTCTGAATAAATTCTTTTACACTTAATTGAAAGATTAGAATTGTAATTACAATAAAGTGTTAATTTTATGTTCAGAAATTTAATAATGCATCCTTTGAATTCTCCATTAATACAGAAAGTATGTAAGCATTGAATTTCAACAAATCCTGTCGATACTGCTACATTCAATGGTGGCGGGGTGGTGGGCTGTACACAGGAAAAAGCATTGAATTTCACATAAAGCGGGCTTGAAACAAAAGGATGTCATATTTAATCTAGATTTACATTAGAAAATTAATATTTTCTACTTTCTGGTTGTTCATTTTTATTTTTATTGTGCTCTCTAATCTTCTTTAAATATATTTTCTTTGATACAATAGCTTTTCAGATTTTTACAACTGATTTTTGAATAATCGCAACATATAAATCTTTTGCGAAATCCAACGAGAATTTTCCATCCTAACATATTAAGATAAGTAATTTTTAGATATAAGTTTCGTCATTATTATAAGCTTTTGAATCAATAAAATTTCTTTCGTCTTGCCACTGCTGTAAACAATTTCAATTCGAATTTCCCAGTGTAAGACGTTTGTCAAACAAAATAAGTTACAAGAAAGACAATTACAAATAATAAGTTACAAATAAGACAACTACAAATAATAAGTTACAAATAAGACAATTAGAAATAATAAGTTACAAATAAGACATAAATAATAAGTTGCAAATAAGACAATTAAAAATAATAAGTTACAAAACAAGTACAAATAAGACAATTACAATTCATAAGTTACAAAACAAGTTACAAATAAGACAATTACAAATCATAAGTTACAAAGCAAGTTACAAGTAAGACAATTGCAAATAATAAGTTACAAAGCAAATTAAAAGTAAGATAATTACAAATAATAAGTTACAAAACAAGTTACAAGTAAGACAATTACAAATAATAAGTTACAAAACAAATAATGAAGTTAAAACAAAGCAAAATATAGGTTGCCAAATAAATAATAAACAAATAAAACAATTACAAATAATAGGTTACAAAACAAGTTACAAATAATTACGAATAATAAGTTACAAAACAAGTTACAAATAAGACAATTACAAATTAAAAAGTTACAAAACAAGATACAAATAAGACATTTGTCATATTTCTATACTAATTTTTAAATTTAAAATCCTCTCCATAATTGATAAATTGAATAGAAATGTCATTTTCTAAGTACAATGGCAGTCTTTCGATAAAAAAAACCAAGGAGTTTAATTACTCTGTCTAGTTTACTTCACAAATGTTCATAACAAAACTTAAATATATTTCTTTAAATTAAAAAGAGTTGTAGCTTCTTTATTGCTTTCTTCTAAATCTCTTTTTTTTTGGGGGGGGGGGGGGGTCTTTGATTATAGACTTCAGTTGACCTCAAAATTTAGAGATTTTATCGCCAAAAAAGTTATAATTCGTTTGGCCTAGTATTACCGAGATATCTTTTCACACTTGGGTGACGAATTCAATGACACGAATCTTCGAAATTACGTTTTAAAAAGAGAATTATTCATCTAAACGATTTCCCATTGAGTGACATTTATGCTATTAAATATTCGAAAACCCTTGCATTTCTAAAAAAGAAGGAAAAAGGCCTTTTCCATTACCAAAATTAACCATATTTCTTCCACTACACCTGATTTGATTAAGTCGAACTTTTTCCTGTTATATTTCAAGGACTGTGGTTTCTTATATTTTTATTTAATACATGATACTGCATTCAATGCATAGATTCCGTCTACAAGAAAATTTAGTATGGAACGCGCAGTGTTGAATTTTTTAATTTAAAATTGTATTAAATTTAAAAGATGTGAAATAAATAATGAAGTTTTGGTGGTGATAATTTTAAAATGGCGTTCAAAGTTATCATTTTTTAAAGTAAAATAACGTTTCAATTTAAGGAACTGTGAAACATATGGGTTACTTCAGTTTTGTAAAATTGGATAATTGAAAAGAATTTAACTTCATTTTAAAGAAAAAATCTGAAAAATCTGCTTGAACCTGTAAATATTTTTAAATATTTTCTAGACAAAATAAATATAAAACAATAAAATTCTTTTATTTTCAGCTTTTATTGTTACTTAAAATCGATTTATTCAGCTTATTTTAAGCTTATTTAATCTTTATTTGGGAAATTTTATAGTTCACGAACAATCCTTCCCCGCTTTGCCTCTTCAACTTTTTGGCATTTTAATGTAATTTTTTCTAGACTGTTTTCATATATTTAAATTTCTGACCAGCTGATAAATTTTTCATATCAAAAGTGAATTAAGTCAATTAGTTTTATTAAACAACAAAAATTTTCATGCCTTATTCTCAAAGATATTTTATTTATTTTCATGAACAATCTCTTCATTTACATGATCAAATCCATTAAGCTTTAAGTTTTCAAAAATCTTCTAGTTTAAACAGACGTAAGCACCTTCAAACTACATTTTTTCGTTAAATAAACTCAAAAGAGATAAAACTATTTGTCCTCAATTGATTTAACACAAAATTATATAACAAATGCATTCTAAAAGAATTAAAACAGTTTCCTCACTGTACTTAAGTAAGACTTAAGTAAATCTATGATTCCCAAACTTCTTTTTAAAAACCAAAGAAAATATTTTGAATCAAATCCCTTTCTAGTTCTTGGACAAAACTTCTTATCTTGCTAATATTAACATTTTTCCACCATTGGCCATCGACAGTGGTTCACAGAGCGAGTGAGAAATTGATTTGGAGACAGCGGTGAAGCCATAAATCATTTTCAACTTTGGAGGACCTGATAATGACTCGTGTTATCCGAGTGAAAATGAGCTTTATTGAATCGATAACCAAAATTTGATGAGACGCTCTTTTAAGAACTTCCTTTTTTAAGGAAGTTAATCTTTGAATGTAGTTTCAAGGGGAAAAGTGTCAGTAGAATATTAATACCTATCTGAGTACGTTTCATATTTCGGTAATTTTTTTTAATTTGTAATCTTTATTACAGTCAATTCTAATTCCCTATCCTCTGGAAATCTCAGTCAAAGTTAAAGATTCCTGAGTATATATTCATTAACCCTATTTTTTTAAAAATTTGCAGTCTTTATTACAGTCAACTCAAATTGCCTATACTCCTAAAGTCTCAGGAAAATTTAAAGATTCTTGAGTATATATTATATATTCAATAACCCAACTTTTTTTAATTTATAATCTTTATAATACAATTGTTTAAATTATTTTGAGTATTTTCTGCAAAAAATCATATTTTTCAATCAAAATTTGAATTTTTATAAGAATGTCAGCTATTTCGGGATTTTAATCGAACCAATAGTCGCCTGTTTTAACTATTGGTTGGATTGTTGGGGTCAAAATTTAGAAAATTTGGAGCTTTTTTTAACTATATAAAATTTCAGTTTTTACAAGTTCACTGCATAAAGGATTTGCAGATCAGCTGGGAAAACAGTCCATCAAGAAAGTATTTGAACTATCTTTATCGTTCAGAATCTATCAAAGCCAAATTCGAGAAAAATATATTCAACTTAGAAGTATAACTTCTTTAAGAATATGTGAAGTGTATTCATATAATATAATGATATATGTATAAATGTATAATGATATCAACGATCAATAGATAACAACTATTTCATGTAAGTGCTAAGAATATAAGAACGAGATATTCTATAATATTAAGGGGATAGTGAGATTTCAAATAAACGAAAATATGAAATGCCTGTTTATTGTTTCAGTAACAAAATTTATAACTGTATTCAAATAAAATAGTATTGTGAAATATATTATCCAAGAAACTGAATATCTGAAGAACCTAAAAAAAGATTAATGACATAACAAGGACATAGCACTATTCCACTGGTCCCTTAAAAAGTGTAAAAGTGGAGTATTATTGAACTCATTATCTAAATTATTATCTAAACTTTAAAGTCGCACCAAATAAAATTGAAGAAGCACAGGCAAGGACATAACACTATTCCACTGGTCCCTTAAAAAGCTTATAAGTGGAGTATTATTGCACTCATTATCTAAATTATTATCTAAACATTAAAGTCGCACCAAATAAAATTGAAGAAGCTCAGGCAAAGATATAACACTATTCCACAGGTCCCTTAAAAAGTGTAAAGTGGACTATTATTGCACACATTATCTAAATTATCTAAACATTAAAGTCGCACCAAATAAAATGTAAGAAGCACAAGCAACATAACACTGCATAACTAAGCTTCATATATTGCAAATGCATCCCACGGAACGATGCCAAAAAATATTTTCAGACTTCAAAAACAAATCTTTCTCCGTAGGATTTCATAAATAATTCGCGAGCCGTCACTGAGTCAATCCCTATGTGGCTTACACGCCGAATTTGTATGCGGCGTTTGTACAAAAAAAAAAGTCCCAAATCACAAAAGAAGTACGACCAGAGGAAGGGAAAAAAATGAAATCCGCCGAAGATTGTACGACAATATTTCAAGTTCAGGAAACACTTCTTTGTGCCATTAAATATTTCTTTTGTCAGTAGCTTTTCTAAAATTTCCACCTTCGGTTCAATTTTGGAAAAGGCGTAGGCTATAAATAACATAAAGGGACTTAGTCATAAGTTTTTGATAGAAAAGAAAAAAGCAATGTAGCCGAAATCCCATTCCTCAACGTAAAAAAAAAAACTAAGTACAGATGTATAATTTCTTTTCTTTGGAGTATAATATATGGCACATTGGTTCAATGTTTAAAGGTGTAGAATTCATGATATAAGGCTTCTGATTTTAATAATATGTTAGATTTCTATTTGCCAAATTTTGAAACACCATCATTCGTATTTACAAATATATATATTAATTTTAAAAAATAAGATTGTTTCTTCATTTATTGAAAGCATTTAAATTATGTCTTGCAAAATATGATATGAATATTTTTAATCTAATAAATTTTAATATCTGATTAATATCCATAAACCTGCTTACCTAAGATATAACGAGAATTGTTCAAAAAAAGGTTGACAGACGTGTCTTAGCAATGAGTAATACCTTCGAAAAGACATCCAGAACTATTTCTATGCTTCCCTTCAACCAAACAACCACACCTTTAATCCCCATCGTATGACCTGCTTTAAATCATCATTACCTAACAGACGGGAATCGGTTGGAGAACCTCATCATCAGTATATTTTTAACTTTTTAAGGCGATCAGGGATCTTTAAAATGACTTTTTGCAATTTTCACCTCAGCAATTTGAAATTTTACATGCATCTATAAGATCTATAAGAAATTATGCACAAAATGTTAAAGCATTATATTAATTTATTTATGAGTTAGGGGGGGGGGCTAATATAATATAATATTATCTATAAATAACGTTAATGAAAAATGTTCCAGGCACTCTAAATTTATTCGAAACACTCCAAGTTTTATTATTACTTACTCTAACCCTTTTGAAACAAATCTTGAAGTTTAAGTATGAAATATCAAAACTAACCAAGATAACTTACAACTACTGATTTAATATATATATATAAAATAGTTTGGAGTTATTACATTGGTAATTTTGATATTTCATACTCAAACTTCAAGATTAATCCCGATTTTTGTTTCAAAAGGGTCAGAGTGAGTAATAATAAAAATTGGAGCACTTTCGAAGAAATTTGGAGCACCTGGAACATTTTTCATTGACGTTATTTATCGCTATTAAATATTATATTACACCCCAAACTCATAAATAATTTAATATAATGCTTTAACATTTTGAGTGTCATCTCCCATAGCATTACTCTTAATGCCTGTAAAATTTCAAATTGCTAAGGTGAAAATTGCAAAAAGTCATTTTTAAGGTCCTTGGTCACCTTAATGGCTATTGGTTTTTATAATTTTATACAGATCTTATTCATTTGCTTTACCTATTTTACTTAACTTAAAGTTTTGATTAATGCTGTTCCCTTGAATTCTTTTTAGTTATGTACATAATCTAATTAAATATTTAACTCCCACTTACAGTTTCAATTCAAATCATCTGTTTTAGAAGAATAGCCTATTTTTGAATCTTGTGGCCCAAAACTAAATAAAAATAACTATATTAATCTGGATCAATTTCCTCTAAAATCTTTCAAGAAAGATAACCTGTCCATATGGAAAAAACTTAACTCATACGTTATTCCAGAGTTCCTTTGATGAATGGTAGATACTACAGATTCTCTTTATCATGAATCCTTGACGGTCGAATTTGTCTACATGGTAAGATAGACTTGGTAAGATCCAAACTTAAGTATTCAGTGAATTAAAAGTGGATTATGGGAGTTAATTCAAAATTTATTTAATATACTCCATGAGATAAACGACCAATAACAGATGCAATTTTTCTTTTTTTATTATGAATCGTTGATTCATATACATGACTAGATGCATAATCATGACTAGATGCTTTATTCAGACCTGGTAAGATTCAAGACCATTAATTCAAAATTCACTCAACCAGCTAATTTAGAATTTTACTTTAAGTATTCCCAAGATTGATTTTACCAGATAAAAGCGTCAAACTATTCCTTTATTATAAGTTCTTTCTTCAAGAAAATGACTGCATTTGAGATACGAAAGGTAACATTAGAAATGTTACACAAACTTTTAAATGGAATAGATGAAACGCCAAAATTATATATATACATTAAATTTCCATTAATTAAAATAATTTTACTTTTATTTTCATCCCAATTTGAAATGGTGAACAGATAGCATTATACTCCCTTTCTACTCAATGATTGACAAATTTGGGAAAGAACCTATTAATGTCTATAATCTGAAATCAGTAATATAAGTGATGTTTATGAAAGGATTACTCGCGAAAACCAACTGATAATATAGATGTGTATACTTACATAGGTCCACTTACAGACAATGGTGGCACTTCTTATATCTGAAAAAGTTTTCCCTTTCTGACATTTACTTAATCTTGATACTTTGATAGATGAAGCCGATTGTTTTTGCAATAATTATTCAGAATATATGTGGGTCTGTAGTAATCGCAAGCATAAATGCTATATCATATAGCTCTTAGGTTGGTGAAACTGAATGAATTAATCTTCCCCCAATAAGCATAAAAATAATACTGTCTTCTGGCTCGTTGAACTCAAAACAGAATTATTTTTTTGATTCTAGATACAAGGTTATATATGAAATATCCAGAAACTTCAATATAAGGTTCACAAAGTTCTAATTCGGCATTCTGGTATAGAGGGAGTCCGGCTTCCGCTTGATCTAGGCGTCCCGGGTTCGAGTCCGGGTTCGGACTTGGTTATTCTGTGTTTTATCTGTAATGTGTATGAATGTGATGAGTGAGTGGCAAAAGTCATTCCCATGGCCTCACTACAACAACAACAAAAAAGACGCTGATTAGACTTAAATCGCTGACTATCTCAGAGAGCTTAAAAATATCAAATGTCATAAGCAATAACAACAACAACAGAGTTCTAATTATATCATATTTAACAAAAACGCTTTATATACTTGGGAAGAAAAACACTAATAGGGAGCATCGTACAATTCATTCATTTGAACGAATCGGTTGATACTTTGACTTTCAATTTGTTATTTTATTACGAAATATTAGATTTTAAAAATTCAACATGGATATTATTTTAGTTTTTCAGGACAAAAATATACTTTAGTTTTGATGTTTTAAAATTTAATTTAATTTAATTTATTTATAGTTATTAAAAAGTATTTATACACAGAAATTTCAACAATTTGGCATTTAGATTTTAAAAGTACCAGTGTATTATGATAAATACTCTAATTAAAATGTTATTAATATTATTTATCGTTAAATAAATGTTTAGTTTTGACTTTTAAAAACTCCCTATCAATGACAAAAGTAAATAATAATGACACAAAAAGATACCAATATAAAGTTTGATTATTTTAAATAGAATTTTCCTAATTTATATAACTCAATTTAACATTTTGTTTGAGTTTATCATTGATTAAATAATCCAAACTTACGTATTTTCAGTTTCAAAATGAATATTTTTAAAAACACTTCTCTGATTGATATATTATATTTCGAGTAAGAATTTCATTGAATTCGCAAAAAGAAGTTTTATGTTAATCTTAAAATGCTAGAAATGATTTTAAGAAAACTACTTTGTTTATAGATTGAACAATATATCATCAAATTCCTTCGGGTTTCCCAGAGTGAAATGCCTTCTTAATATTTCTGTAAAAGCTAATATTATTATGGAATCTGTAATAATATATTGCTTCTGCATTATATTATA
The DNA here is from genome assembly GCA_026289955.1 of Argiope argentata. Taxonomy (NCBI): domain Eukaryota; kingdom Metazoa; phylum Arthropoda; class Arachnida; order Araneae; family Araneidae; genus Argiope; species Argiope argentata. The sequence goes on from JAOUZG010019115.1 coordinate 3,141,183, forward strand.
TTTCTTTCGTTCTATATTATAATTTAAATTCGCCATTAATATTATTTACATAGAAAAAAAACTGCTCTTTGCAATGAAATTATGATTGAAATTCTCTCACAGAGCATTTGGTGATAATTTTACGAAACACAATTGATGTTTTAGAAATGGTATTGCAATTCGAAATACAAAAACTTTATTCAAATGCAAATCGTTTGTTAATATTAAATATTTCCGTTAAAATGAATTCCAAGAAAATTCCTTTTCACAAATTCCACTAAATCTGCCTATTTCATATTCAGAAATGGACTCCAGAAATTTAGACTTCTCTAGCAATAAAATATATTTACACAAGACATTTTTCACGACACCTTCTGACAATAAATAAAGTAACGTCTAAACCTCTTCAAAAGAAATTTTACTTGGAATTCAGAATTTGAATTCATTGTATTATACTTAGATAAGTAATGCATTTATTAGATGAATGTCTAGTCTTGCCTGTTTCAATCAATAGGATATAACTATTTCCTGAGTAATATGTTGTTGTTGTTGTTTTCAGAAAATACTGTATTTTATAAATGAAAATTTTATTACTAAAATTTACGTTTTAATAATATATTTTATTAATTTGAACGTTATTGGCTTGAATTCGTCTGTAACATTTTTTAATCTCATTGAATATGCCGATAGCATAATGTTAGAATATCAGTGATAATTTAAATTTATTTTGGCTAATTTGACACTAAAATTATTCAGAATGGAAAAATGTAAACATTATTTTTCACTTCTGAATTGATTTCGAAGTATAATTTTGAAGAATTTTCATGCCTGAGAATCGTGTGGCTTTGGAAATTATAAAAGAATAGCTTTTCAGACCTTTAGAGCGTTCAGTTACATATATGGCGCATTTGGAACAAGAAATAAAAGTACTTTTCCGTTGTCCGGGTGCCAGCAAAAAATCGTCAAAAAATTTGACAGAATTCTACAGTATTTGGTGAGTTTTCACTTTAAAATTGCTGTATGAAATTTAGCGGAATTTTACAATATTTGACGACTTTTCGCTGTCAGTGGCAAATTGAAAAGTATTGAAATAAAAAATAATAATTTTTTAAAAAAATCTATAAAAAAATTAAATTAAACACTCATTTGTGAATTGTGCTGTTTATATTGAAATTTCATTGTAGTACTTTAAAGAGTACAATGTACTTTTTCATTGTACAATGCATATTATCCATTTAAGTTATTTCATTTAAATACTGAATTTTCTCACTGTATTTTTCATTACTATTAATTGCTATAAATTTATTGCGACTTCTATATTAAAAATATTAAATGTAAAAAAATAGTTTTTCACTCCAGTTTTGAATTTAAAACATCATTTTCCCATTCTGTACTTATTCTGAATTCCTTTTCGATTTGAATTTCCAGATGAAATTTTTTAGAAATCCAAAAGTGATATCTTAAATCATCCACATATAGTTTTAAACCATTCGATTGTTGACGAAAATGGTCTCATCAAAATATCCATAAGACATTATGGATATTTTGTCTTATGAGGATATCCCCAATATCTATAAGACAACTTTCGCGATACCTCGAATTGAGAGACACTTTCAAGTATTTATCGTAAGCAGCAAAAGATAGTGTCAGATATTATTAGATCTGAGGGAATTTCATATTGATAACGGTATCAAACAATATAACTATCACTAAGAATTATAGATCATAAGAAATGAATCATTTACTTAAAAAATATGAACAAATAAAGTTTTATTTTATTTTCGAAATTATTAGTAATTGTGGTGGATTGATTGGTGCTATAAAAAATCGTTTTAAGTCTGAAAAACACATTTTAATAAATCTGTAAAAAAGCAAGCATGAAAGGCTACAAATATTATTGCATTTCTCTTTTTCATAAGGAGCTTGAAGATGCCAAACATAAGAAGAATAAAAATACACCTTATTCATCCAATTCATTTTCACTGAAATCTTATTATATCTCAGGGACCCGCTTTTAGCATCAAATTTGCTCCGCCATTAGTAAATTTGCTCTCGTGTCTGAGATTGAGTCAGATGCCAATTATTAGGACCATATTATAATCTATTGCATGTATGTAGAGAAAGCGGCATAACACTTCATGTCCTTCAAAATATTTTTAAATTATTTACCAACATAAATAAATTTTGGTAATTGTGGCAACAGTATTATATTGGATTATTGAAATGTATGAAATTTCGGATCTGACTTAATTTTCAATGCTTTATGATATCACTTCGATTGTTTGAGTAATATTTATGTAATAAAAATATTTCTTTAAATTAATGTATGCTTAATTATCTATGAAGCATAAAAAGTGAGCTTAAGAAATCTATCAAACGATATTTTTTCGAATTAGGATAGTACAAACTTTATTTATAGCATTTCATTGCATAAAATTAGGTAATTTAGCTCACTTTTCAGTTGTTGTGCTCTGATGAGTTCAGCTTTTATCTGATAATGGGCAAAATTGTTGTCTGATGATCAAAACGTAGATGTAATCTCGTTCATTCTACACTTTAAAGTACTAATCATATATATAAATTGCAATTATTGATTTAAAACTGCACGTAAAATTCAATGTTGCTATAAAACATTAAAATTATGACATTTACATCGCATTTATCCAGCGTCCTAGAAAGTCTTCCTCATGATCTGGGCGTCCCGAGTTTGAGTCCCGGTTTGGGCATGGTTGTTCATCTGTTGTTGTTGTTACTAATGGAACTTGCCTATGGACAAGCCCCCCCCCGCTGATACAACAGCAGATTTAAGCCGAAAAGAGCATATCTTGTTTTTGAAGCAGCGCCAACTAGGGCCAAGAGTACGACTTAGCTACACACTCACCACATTTGCTTGCACAGCCCCTTTTTACAGGGGGGCACAGTCACACATCTCACAGATAGGACACAGAAGAACAACCATACTCAAACCGGGACTCCTGGAAAACGAGTAAGACGCGCTACCTCTGTACCAGAAAGCCGGCTGGTTGTTCACCTGTGTTCTATCTTTAAGGCCTGTGAATGTGCCCCCTTAAAAAGGGGCTGTGCAAGCGAATGTGATGAGTGAGTATTAAAAGTTCTACTCTTGGCCCTAGATGGCGCTACTACAAAACAAGAGACGCTGATTAGGCTTAAATCGCTGTCTACCTCAGTGAACTTGCCCATGGCAAATGCCATAAGAAACAACAACATCTAACTGATATATCCAGAAATATCCTCTATAAACTCCTATAAATGTTAATCAGATTTTCTTTACTCTACCGATGACCAAATAAAAAAAAAATCTGACAAATATGAATTCACACTATCATATTTGAAAATAATTTTGCTTTAATAAAACCGCCAGTTTTTTATATTGAAGATTCCTTCAATATGAAATTCATTCAATTCAGCTTTTCATATTGAAGATTCTTTCATATCAATCCTAGGTTTTTACTAAAAATTCTTCAACTGAAATTATTTCCAAATAAAACAACTCGCATAACATTTTATTATCAGGAGATTTTATATGGAACTCATTTTCTCCTTTAAGGAAACAGAAATTTAATTCCCGCTTAAAGAGATTTCGAGGTCTGAAGTTGTTGATGTTGATTAACTTCTCGGCATTTTACGAAATCAATTAAAGGTGGGTCGATTTGGATAGAAGTGCAATTCCAGGTAACATTAAAATAGATTGCATTCCATTCTCGGAAACATTTTACGAGTAAAATTTCAGCAAAATAATTAATGATTCAATTCCGTTCCCTAATTTTTTAATTAAAGGATCATTGAAGAGATTAAAAAAGTAATTATGAAGTCTTTTATATAATATTGATTTTTTTAATTATTAATATTTATTATCAAAATTTTCGATCCAAAGTATATAAATCTGCATATTTTTTTGGTTTAATAGAAAAATCTTTATAGATTTTCATTTTAAACTTTATCTTTATAACTTTTATAGCTGAGTAAACTTTCTAGATTCATCAAATTCCTCATTGATAAATATCCAAGATAATATCTTCTGAAAATTTGAGTTAAAGTATCTGTTTTTATGTTTTCAGTTTAGCATTGTGTCTAATACTTTATGTACTTAAATAAATAAATAATAAAAGTTAAATTACATTTCTAATTTCTAAATTGAGAAAAAAATGTGGTGGATTCTTGTAGTTTTTGCAAGCCTCTAAGCATAAATCATTTCCTGAAATCATTTAAAATGTATTCATGAATAATCATTTTATGATTTCGCATTAATTTTCTCGAGATTCAACGTTTTTCTTAAATTATTTTGATAAATGTGATTGTTTTTACTAACACTTGCTATTCTTGTTTAAAAAAGGCCGATTTCGAAGAAAAAAATTCTCTAAGACCTCTGCTTCTAAATTTAAGAAAAGGGGGCTTTTAAGTGTAGAATTAGAGAACTAAAACAGCTAAGAATAAGGAAAGCAGAGTTTCTTGAACTTTAAAATAACTATTCTTATGGGAAGAACAACGTGAATCATAGTGGAACTATCTTTCCTGGTATAATCGCCAATGTTAGCAAATGAAAGCCCTTAAATCATTGCATACAATTTTTTTTCTCCTCAAAAAGTTAAAAGAAGCTAACAAAGCATCATTTAATGTGTATTCTTAAATAATTTCCGGGAAAAAAATATCAAATTCCCTGAAAAGGGGAACTTTCTCCTTACATTATCTTGATTCGCTTTGCATTTTTGTTTTTCTTGAAGTATAAAGAAAGAGATTCGTCTTTTTTTAAAACTGGAAGTTGAAACAAGGAAGCTTCGTAATAAAAGTTAGAAATTTAGATTCTTCTTGTAATTTATCAAAGGAAAAAGAATCATTAGTGTTTCTTCTTGGACACGAAACGATAATGCCGTATAATGAGAGACCTTGTTATAGAGTTGTTTATTTGTAGAAAGTTAGATGTGGATCAAGTAAGATTAAAAGCAGCAGAACTGCAACAAAATGTCATTATTTCAAAGTATTTTTGAAGTCCGAAGTTTCATGTATTAAGAAACAGCTTCGTTTTTTATTGTTATCATCTGTAAAAATAGTACTTTTGCTAAGAATTATTCCTGTGAAGTTTGTATTTACAAAAAATGCATTGTCAATATAGCTCTAAAATTGACTTAATTCAACGAGAAAACAAGTAAAAAAATGATTAGTTTGCATATTTTGTTCACAATGTACTTATAATAACAAAAAAGAATCATACAGATCTTAAATCTAAGCTGTAATGAAATTTTAATAAAATCATCAATAACGGAAATAATATGGAATATATTCTCTGCAGTTAATATAAATTAATCAATTTAACCGTCTTCATTCCATTGTCAAAGCTGATGACATATCACATGCAAATACAACAACAATCATTTGTAAATCCCTGATAAAATAATATTGACTAAATGAACTTTTTCCTTTTTAACAGATTTTTTATTTAAATGAATATTCATTTTATTCAATGAAAATTTTATCTGTGATGATAGTAACAAGTTATTTTATCAAAGTTTTCTGTTTCAAAATTCTTTTCAAAGTATTTAATTAAACTAAAAAATCTACATCAAAAGTAAAGACTGAGAAAATAAAATTATTGTATTAGTAAACAATCAAAACTTTGTTTATGTAATCACTCTTTTTTTCCACAAACTATGCATTTTCAATGGATTACACTACTAACATGCAGACTATATTCATTGTTATTATTATAATGTGATTTTTTTTTCAAATGTCTTATCAGTTTTGACAAAGAATGGATTGTGATTAACATAAGAACTAAATTCTAAAAAAAATTATTAGATTCAAAATTATAATAAAATTATAAATAATGAAATTTATTCATTTTCTTTTCTTTTTTTCTTCGAATATTTTTGTCAAACTGAAAATAGTTTTAAATATTTATTTAAATTAATTAATAACTTTAAAATTTCACTGTCAGCTTTAATTTTTACAACCTCATTAACAAATCTTATTCTAAATTAAAAATGAAAGAAAATTATTAAATTGTTTAGTAATTTTTATAACAAAAAAAATCTGGCATTTTTTTTTCAAAATTTTTTTATACCCAACTTTTTAAATTCCTTTGATTTTTTTACTGAAAAATGTATCCCATCTAGGAACATCTAAGAGATGTAGGAGAGAAGGTTTCGTTGTTGCTATTGGTTCCAATCATATTGGAAGGTACAAAAATGATATGGGGGTGATCGGCTGCCCCTTTATTGATGAAGAGACATATTTCCAACGAAAAGTGTTGTACTGCTGCTAATGCTGGTCCTTAGGACTCAACATTAGTTCAACCAATGTCAAGCAGACCCTTTATACATATTTTTCCGTGTGTCTTCAAGGCTGATTAAAGTAGTAATTTGTGATTGTTGAAACATATATAATGTAAAGGTTTTAATTTATTTGATGAAAGTAAATAGCAGAATCGTTGCCGAAATCATGGAGAAGACAGGTTGAATTTTGAAGTTCGTTTTATTCCACCAGGGGAAGCAGGCATTATGTACAAGGAAAAACGACGTGCACAACACAGAACGACACAACACGTCATGACGAAAAAGCTGATTAAATTTTTATCCCTCTGAATTTATACCTTCAGATTTTTAGAGGGATCTTTGACACATGTCACCCACATGTACAGCTCGTGTAAGGGAATGCTAGGGATCTTTTAATGGAATTTGCTAAGCTGGCTAATTTCTCTCCCCAAACTTTGGAGTGTGGGAAAGTAGCAGACGTTTAGCTGATTCGGCAATTTTACAAAGCTTCTGTTGAATTAATTAACTAGAGCGAGTGGAATGGATCAAGAAATAAGAGAATATTTTAGTGATTTTACTATGGGCTAAATTAAAAGTTTGGAAATTAATAAGGATTAAAATTAAGAGTTAAAATATCATT
>JAOUZG010019115.1:3162229-3174174 GCA_026289955.1 Argiope argentata
TAAAGTGTCTTCTGTGACAAATACAACTCAAAAACACTTTGAGATAAACGGTTAAAATTTGGTATATAATGTTTGCACAACATTTGAAGAGTTTTATTAAATTTTGAGTAAAATCTTTTCTTAGGAATTCCGTATGTCCAACTGTTTGAATTCCGAAAACTACTAAACAAAATTGCTTTAGTAATGCATTCGAAATTTAGAGAATTTCGTAATACCATATATAACATTCAAAATTAATTCATTAAATAATAGAAAATGTATTATAATGAGAATAAAAATGCGATAGCAAGTAATATACGAATTGTGTTAATAAAAGCTTAGGGGAAAGTTTTTCTTTTAAGTGCTTATAAGAAAGTAAATAATTTCTATTCCATCAATCTAAGCTAATTTGATTATTAGCCGCCTTCGGTGGCGGACTATTCATATATTACCTATAAAATAACTGGCAAAAAGCAAATAATCATTCTTCCTAGTTACTAACGCATTAAACTGATTTTGAAATTTTTTATTTTTTATGAAGTTAATGTTGCCACCAATAATATAAGGTTTCATGAAACATATGCATTTCATCTCAAATCAATAGTGCTCTTTAATGTTCTTCTCTCAATGACTATCCATTCCCTAGAAAAACTGCATAAACAATAATTCACTACGCATTCTTTGTAAAGAAAAACCTTGACAAATTTTGCAAATCACAATATTAAATAAAATATCTAATATACCGATTACGCCAATTTTTATATCATATTACTGTTTAGGACCCCTAAACACGTCAATAAGTGTTACATGCTGCCTCCTTCTCCAAGTTCCTGTGATACTTCAAAATTAAATTTAGATAGAAATCCCAGTCTCAATAACTGGACTGGTTTTTTTTCAATTATCGTTCTAATGAAATATCTAATGTACCGATTATTTCAATTTTTATTTCATGTTGCAGTCCGCGATGCCTAAATATGTCATTAAGGGTTACCTGTAGCCTTACAACTTCAATTTAGAAAAATTTTGCAAAATAAAATTGTGATAAAGATTCCAATCCTAATATCTGGAATAATTTTTCCAATTTTCTTCGACTAATTAATTTTACCTCTATGTAAGCAAACTACAATTTTTATTAAAATTCAATTGAATATAAAGACAATGTTTTCTGAATAAACTTACAAATTTTAAATGCAAAAAAGCTCTTTCCAAGTTTTGAAATTTTAATGAAAATTTTCTCTGTTAGTGCTTGTCCCAATACACCAAAAATTTTAGGAAATCAAACAGAAATTAAATGAAGCTAACAATGTAAAAAAATATACCTTCATATGAGCTCATTTGTTAACAAAAATTTAATTAGTTGTGGAATGTTTAAATTTTATGCACTCAAATATCAATAATAATAATAATTAGATAAAAGGGCAAAATGGTAACCACAGAAATTAATAAAACTAACACTTCACGAGAAAAAAATTTTTTGGAAAAGATACAAAAATACAGTCTGCCTTTTCTTCAGAAAAGAAAATATGCTTTTTATTTCTCTTCGTTAGAGTAATAAAATTTTCGGGAAAACTAATGGCATGAGATAGATCCATCATTTTTAAAGACAGCGGGCGAAGAAATAAAATTCAGAAAACAACCTTCACAAAAAGGCATTTTAAGAGAATTTATTTATCATGAATTTTGTAAGAGAAAAAAAATGTATCTGGAAAAATGATGGATTGAGATTTCTCTAAATATTCATTGAGAATGTTAAATGTCTAGCTTTCTTTTTCTAAGATTAAAGCAGAAGCGCTTTTCTTTTCAGAGCTGACATGACATATTTCCATTCATAAAAACTGTCAACTGTCTGGAAGGATCTTGTATTTAGAAATTTTAATATGTCTCATAAAAAGTTAATAGTATGAGAAAAAAATTAAACACACTTTTTTATTGTAATAGAAAGAAGAAAAGTGATTTGATTTATTTAAATATTTTATTTAGTGCTTTATGATTCATTATTATAAATATTAAAATACCGCAAAAATATTTTTTAAATTCATTACCAGAGTGCGTCACACATAAGGAATGAAAATTGAATTCAATTAATCATTTAATTATTAAGGAAATTTAAAACGTCTGATGAATTGCATTATTTTCAAGAATAGATAAATGTGCAAAATTTTCGAAATCTGTCACATTTTGAAGGGAGTGAAAAATCTTTTCCAAATGTTCTCATTTCTGATTATAAAACAAGAAAAGTTTTTATAAATTGTGAAAAAATAATCCAAAAGTTCATTGCCAACAATGTTTCTATACAATGATTTACAATTCAAAAAATATTACTAAAAAATACTAATAAAATCGCCATTGGTAAAATAAAAAAGACCATAAGGAAAAGCAAAAGAAAAGTTCATATTAATATACTAATGAATTTACTATGAATTTTAGAAAAGCAAAAATGTTGTCAATTTGCTAGCCAACGTTGCTCGAGTCACTGTTGTTTTGATTCTTAAAAAGTACTAAGCTGTAAAGTATGATATCCAATAACGTTGTGCCGTAATTATAATGAGGACGTTAAACAGTTTATTAACTAATAATACATAATTACCTGTGAATCTGGTGTGACGATTTGTAGAGAGTAGAAATGGCGTCGTATCTCTACTAGTTTTCAGTAGTAGTTCGGCCTTGGGAAAAATAAACAAATTGTAATAGGGAAATCGTAAGTAAACTTAACATGATACATTTCATTCAGTTTGAAGAAATTTAAATTTATATAGAATTAAAGCATTTGCGAGACGATGTCAAGTTTCTTTTGATAACAAGGAAAAGAAAATTGAGTTCCGAAGAGATGTCCATCTGCGCATCCTTAAAATTCTTACGCTGTACTTCATCTTAAGGAAGAATATCTTATTCTATCAATTCAATAGCTCGTCTTCAATGACCTGCGATCTACCTGTCATTAATCATCCGACGTGCAAACGTAATTCGATAGTGGAAGTGAAATTTGACCGTTTTATAACTTGATACAATGTAACTTAATTATTTGAAAATAGATCTTATAGTCTTCTCTAAACATGTCCTTTAAGTAATGGAAGACATGAGGAAATAGGAACATCTTAATTACTCATTTACAAATTCATCAAGGTCTTATAACTTCTTCAAATAGATATTAACCCTTTCATGCGCTCTTTATTTCTCCTTTGAATTTCTCCCAGTTTTTTTCAAGTTTTATCAATAATTAAATAGTAGTGTTTAAGAAAATATATTTTATTTTGTTGAACTTCATGTTTACACTTAAATTTAAGGTCGGGGGTTAAATATACTTCCTATGCAACCATATGCAATCATAAAGAAAATTAAATTCAATGATGATTTTTGACCAGGAAAAGATGAGAGCCATGTTACAATATACAAAAGTATATCACATTCTGCACACATGTTGTGCGTCCTCTTTTCTTGCCCCTGTGTCAAGATTTCCTGTATCATCTGTAGTCGGGTACCCTTTTTGATATATGATTTCCCATATTCTCTAAGCACAAATAATCTAGAAATTCACATTCTTTGCTTGGAAGCTGACAAGACTTTCTATTAAAGAATATATGTTTATTATTTGACGCTGCCTTAGCTGCCAGATAATGTAGTTAGGATGTAACATTCTTGATACACACGAAAGCTTTAAAAGAAGAATTTGGAGTCTTATTTAACCCAATCGCTGCCAACCACGAATCTACTCGTGGATAGCAGGGTGTTACCCATTGGCAGCACGAATATACTTGTGATACTTTCAATATATTATAACGTACAACTTGTCAAACTTGCAAACTTTTAATGGCCACAAACATAAATATGCAAGTGTAAAAATTTGAAGAAAAAAAACTACAAATAAATTGTTTTTATAAAAATTGTATTTTATTTAACCCATTCGCTGCCAAGCCTAAGTTGTATGAGGCTATTTCCATTGCCAACCACGAGTATACTCGTGTTTGATTTTTATGCACGTAAATGATTATTTGTGACAAAATATGTGTATTTATTGTGAAATAATATAATACTGTGGCGCTATTCATATAAGCCAGATATCATCTATGGTACCGAAGTCAACTTTTTGGTATAGTGGTCATGTTACTCGGCTACCGGCTCTAGCATCGAAGGTTCGTACCGCGACCCTCACTCGTGACTCTGTCATATTTTTACACCTATACAGCGCAGAAAGGGTATTTTTTTCGGATCCATGTGACTTTAAAATGTGGAGATTCATAAAATTTCTTCTAAGTTTGGCTCTTCCTTACGATAATATATCCATTAATCTCCACTACCTATCATATTCTACCTTCCTATTATCAGTAGCCCCCAAATTATCTGTCTTCATACGATTTGAAACAGACAAGATAGAGTAATTATCGGCATAAACCATTTACCATTGAAGGTGATTCAGGTTCTTAAGCTGCGTGCAATGTTGAAAGTTTATTATTATTATTATCATTTTATACTTTATTTACCCTTTTGAAGTTGCATACTATAATAGTTATTGAATGCAATATGAATATATCTTGTGGGAATTTTAATTAGCAATTTTGCATAATTTTTTTTAAAATTCGCAATCAACAATTTTTGTAGAACGGATGAGAGTCACTGAAAATTATATATTAAGAGCCCTTAACAAAAATTTGGTAGAATATTTCAGCTACATTATGGATATAAAATAATAAAAAAAGAAATATATACATTTTTGAGCATTTAATAATAAAAATGAAAAATTAAAATATCGTGAATAAAAAAACGCTTTGTCATTAATGAGATTGTTAAGCTAAATGTAAAACTTATATCCAGCTCCAAATAAATAGTTATAATGCTTTCTCTTTATGCACAAGCAACAAAATAAAATAATTTTAAAAATTGCAGTTGATTAATATTTTTCCTTGTAGGAAATGATAATCTCAAAATTTTCTATAATCAGAAAATGCTAAACCTTAAAAAAATAACTATAAACCATCCCAAAATTATAAGGAATAAAAAAAATACAGGAATGATATTTTTCAGAAACAAAGAAAGAAAGTTGAATTAAAAAAAAGATCGAAATTTACTATTTTAGGATGTCAAAAATACCATATACAGAAATCACAATATTTAATTTAGCCTTTTTATAGTTGTCAGTATTTTATTACGGTTACATATTGGCATCAGGAACATATATCTGAACAAAATTAATGAAATACTGGAAATTAAAAATATAGTTTAGAAATAGTCTATTGGAAGAAGCCATTGTGAATATTAAAGAGAAAATTAGCAGTATTATCGATAGTTTGAAAAAAGTATCGATATTTAAGGAGCAATATTGGTTAAGGTCAGTATGCTTATTGAAAATGAAATATTAAAATTTTTATTTAATTTTTTAAAAGCAAATCTCCGAGATGACAGAAAAATCATCATTATTTACTATGGGAGCAATTCATTTATGGCATCAATTCATTTCCGAAAATTCAAAATTTAATCTCCACTAATAATTAAGACGTGTGCATATATAGTATATGTGATAACATTCAAAAGGTCAAATCATTTGGCCTATAGTTATCAACACGGACCTATATTTTTGGAAAGAGATTATATGTAATTAGGAGTGATTTTTTTAAATTTTAATTGGAGTTTTATTTAAAAATTAAGCAAAATTTTTGTGTTTTAACGCAATAATTACAAAAAATATACTAGCACAAAAATAATTGCTATATCATCTTAAATTTCGCAAAATCAACTTTTAAATGGCATTATATTTTGACGAATAATTTTATTTCCTAATTTTAAGTATTTCTTAAAATTTATTTTAAGAAATACTTAATACTGATGATACTTAAAATACTTAATACTGAAATGCTGATGATACTTAAAATTTATTTTAAATGTATTTTATAATATATTACATTTTTAAGGAATTTTAAGCATTTTTTAACGTTGTTATAAGTTTTTCTGATGATTTTTTCCCGTTGTTAATGTTCAAGATATGAAGTCTTAGCTAATTTTTCCATGTTGAATGTGCTCTGTATAAGACATGCTTTCAACAAATATTTCGAAATTTTGTTGTAAAGGCAACGAGCGTAGTTAGAAAATTACTCTCAATACCAAATAAGGAAACAAAATGCAGAAGTGAAGCTTAAACAAAGCGGGAAACTCTTGTTTTTTGAAGGTTCTGTAGAGGAAGACGATAAACATATTCCAATTTTTTTTCAGCGAAATTTTCTAACGTTTGTTTATTTTAGCTTCAACAGTGTTAAAAAGAAAGTGAAACCAGAACTTTTTTAAGTATCTTTATCCATTCACCACTGCGATTATTTGCAAGGTAAACTGCCACATTAAACATTACTTCTATTTGCAGAATTTAACGGTTACGAGAAAAGCTTTATTTCCAGTTTTAGATCATCTCCAACGAAATAATTAGGACACCCAATAATCCTGTCCCTGATAGTTTTTATCGCGGGGTAATTAGTAAAACACTTTTAATATAATAAAAAATCGTATTTTTCATGCATTTGAACAATTTATTATAATATAGGAAAATATGTTATATATAGAAATATGGTAATGCCCTATTCCGTCAATAATGTTTATCATTATATGCAAAATTCATAAATGCTAATTTTAAAGAATTTAGCATCTCTTTTATCTCAAGTCGGATCACAAATGTTTGATGATACATTCATGATATTCTTCAGCATTCAGTATATCAAACTATATCTTATGACGGGATTACACTCGAACAATTATAAGATGTCAATATGCAGTGCATGCGTATGGAAAGAAACTAATTTATGTTTGCCACGATTTCATTATAAAGATTCAGTCATTCCATGCTTGGCTATAAATTGATTTTTTGGCGTCAATGAATTGTCCTTTTTCACTTTATTATTGTATTATAATTATGGATATTTTCACAAAGAAAAGGCTGTAAATTTTTAAAAAAAAAATTAATTTATTTAAATTTAGAGAACTATTGAAAATAAATGGCAAATAAAATGAAAGAAAAGCACACAACGTCGCATTAGAAATAACAAAAAGCAAAAGATCTCGGAATCAGTCTAGGATAAGTATTAATTTTTTTCTCGTCAAAACACCCACCAAATTCTACAAACACATTTGCATTAAAAAAAAATACAATACAGTTGATTGTAGTTGTCTTGGCGCAACAATTACTTGTCATCGGCAGTAGAGCATTTTTCAGCCTTTCTGCGCATGCGCTGCCAACTTGCCGTCGTATAACTGCCCAAATGTAAACCCAGCATTAAAGACATTAAGGTGTGATCCACATGTATAATCTTCTCTCAGACGAAAATTGATAATAACAATGATTAGATGCTGATTGACGTCGAGTATAGAAGGAAAAAAAAAGAAGAAAGGAAAGAGCGCCAAGGAAGAAAAAAATTTATTTAAAAAAGAATCTGAAGACGAAGAAACATGACACTTAAAGAGGAATCTGAAGATTATGAATCTGACTTTCAGTAAGAAATGGATTTCAAGGCGAGGGCTGAAAATCCATGAACTGAATCATCAATGGCTAATTTTCATCAGAAGATGTGTATATTTTGATCGATTATGTCGAATAAATAAATAAATATTATATACGAGGAATAAATAATAATGGAATATGATGAATGAATCCATAATCATTATTTATTCTTCTGAGGAATAACGTATTAAATATGGCATAGGAAAAAATACATCAAATTTATAAATTATTATTAACCATCAAAATAAATTTTAATTTGATAATTAATAATAATATATGATTACTAAGAATTTAATAAAAATTTTAGTACCAGATCCTACCGCAGAATAATTTTTTTTTCAGGCAGAGTAAATAGCAGGGGGAAATAGCAGATTTAACTGTTCTATATGAAATGACAGCTCTATTTTCTTCTACTAAACTGAACTTCTTGTTCTTATTCATTTCAAAGTAAATTTCTATTCCTCATGCCTTTCCCTTCCGTATCTCATAGTGTTCAGAAATTTCTATTTTCTTTAAAATTTTCAGACAAAAGGAACAACCACCTTATAATAATTTACTCGAAATCAAAGGTATTAAAAATTATATTAATTTCAATGCAATATTTCGGGAATTAGAATATATTTTTATTGAAAAACAATTTTTAAAAACTTCTGGATACTTTTGAATGGACAGTAAAATAAATTTTGAGGTAATTAGCAGTCATTTGTAACTTCAAATATATTCTCTACAGATCAGTTCTTTACTCTGGCCAGATGCCAAAATACTTCATATTTTCTGAGATAATTGACAACAAACTAGGATAATTATGAAAAATGTTGTAACTAAGATTGATTTATTTTAAAATTAATTTAGGAAAAAGGTATTGTTTAATGAGGTCTCCATAACAGGGTTTGAACCCACATAATTTATAGACTTATGTTCTGCCTCTTAAGAACATTTCAGGAAAAGAAAATAGCTACTACTGCAAAATTCGTCCTCAATTAACCTAACTGATCTTGTTTGTAATTAAAATGCAACTTTTAAATCAAGCAATGGCGAAAGAAATTTGTATTTATTTTTAAAAATTGATGCTCTTACCTTTGATATATTATGTGACAGGATATACAGAAAGAAAATTAATGTAATACATAACACAATTACTAAGACTGATCGACTAAGGTTTCTAAAATAGTATGTGTTATGCGTTTATCAAGATTTAGAGCTTAAAATTATTTTGCTGAGAATGTCATTAAAACCAAGTTACACACAAAAAAACTTATTATTATTTTTATTTTTTATTTTTTTACTATGATTAATTTCAGTGAACCAACTAGGCATCAAAAAGCATAAAATAAGAGTAAAAATATCAGATTTCAAACCATTGTCGAAAATAACAAGAAAAGTGAAAACGCATATATATTTAAAATAGTTTTAAAAAACTGTTTCCAAAAACAGATTCAAATATTTATTACCAATGAAAAAATAATTGTCTATTAAAAAAAACTTTTAAGCTATTTAAAGAATAGATATATTAAAATTTATTAAATAAGATGTCTTATTTTTATAACCAGCGTTTTAGAATCAACAAGTTAACGCATAAGAGAATTACGCAAAACGGAACTGAAATAATCAAATATATAACAACTATAAATACTTAATAATTTAAAAATAAATCGAAATGCATATATGTTATTATAAACATTTGTTCATTTAAAATATAATTTAAGTGAAATTAATTAATAATAGATAAAGCTTTTTATATGGTCAACTTTTTTTAAAATAAAGTGTCTAACAAAAAATATGTAATAGTTCTTATATTAACGTCCCATCGTAAAGCAACACTAGGGCTATTTTGGGGCGGACCTCGTAATTTTGAACGGCGGTCAGATGACGAGGACGATACCTGAACTGGCCTTCCCTCTCCACATGAAACCACATCAGAAAATATGTAATAGATAAAGCAGAAAATAAATATTGAAATAAAATAGAAAATAAAATAATAATAGTAATCAACTGATAGACAAAAACATTGAAAAAATTAAATGAACGAAAATGTTTATTATTTATATAAAAAAAACTCCTTTTATCCCAATATAATCGCAGTAGCTGAAGAATTTAATTTGTCCCTAAGTACTGTTGTTATTAGTGGCACTTGTCATAGACTTCACCGAGACATTCGCCAAGTTTTAAGCCGAAAGGAGAGTCTTTTGTGTTTGAAGTAGCGCCAACTAGGGCCAAGCGTACGAATTAGCTGCACACTCCTCACAGACGCTTGAACAGTCCCTTTTTACAGGGGGGGCACATTCATACACCTTGCAGATAGAGCACAGAAGAACAACCATGTCTGAACCGGGACGCCCAGCTCTCGGGCAAGACATGATACCCAAAGTACTAATAGAAATATTTTTTCAAAAGAAAACATTTATTATCAAAAAGCTAGATTAGAAAGATAAATAAAAAATATCACTCCTATTTTTTTTATTATATAGTGCCTGTATTTTTCAATAATTTCGAGATAGTTCCTGCATTTTCAGCTTGGGTTTGAAACTGTTTTGAAACTATCCTTTCTCTAAAATATGTTTTGATATTGCTTGGAATCGGATTTTCTTTCTTACAAAAGTTGGAATAATGTAAAGTTGGGAACATCAATGGTGGGAACTGCTGATTATGGTGTCTCTACTGATATTTCTCAGTAATCTTTGGATTTAGAAACACAGTTTTGTATTTTTTCAAACATTTTCCATAATTCTTGCCTTAACGTCACAGCTTTGTATTTTTAAACAGAGTATATCTACATAATCTTTGCATTTGCATTCACAGCTTTGTATTTTTTAAGCAAAATTTTTCTATATAATTTTTGCATTTACATTCACAATTTTAGATTTCGCAAGTAATCATAAGGCTCTCCTTGACAATTATTTTCGAAAACACATTTTTGAATTCTTGATATAGCCATTGTTTTGCAATTAAACTGTTTTGCTGATAACGTAGTTATACAGGGTGTCCAAAAAGTTCCCGTACTGATGATTTGTGAGTTTATTTTGCAAAAGCAATAGGTTTAAAAAGAACTATTTTTATGCCAATGATAAAAAGTACTTTTAACATAACTAAGGAAAAAAAAATACTGAACTTACATTTATAATAAATGTTCAAAATGTCCACCCCTTTCTTGGAGACAAAACTGAACTCGTTTGCGCATGTTTTTCTAAACGCGTTTTAACATGCTAAGAGTGATTTCTTGTATCCTTTGGGTAAATGCGATTTTCAAATCATCTTTTGTTTGAGGATCACCTTCATAAATTTTGTCCTTTAAATATCCCCACAGAAAAAAGTCCGGGATGGTCAGATCAGGGGATCGAGGTGGCCAAAGATTTTTTGAGATAAGTCGATCGCCGAAAAAAGCTTCAAGCATGCCCATGGTTTCATTACTCGTATGGCAAAATTTAATATACTTGAAAAAAATCATGGACAATGATTTTTTAAATTTGGAGTACGGGAACTTTTTGGACACCCGGTATCTTTCTGAAATTTTTCGTCTTTCTTTTAATGCATCAAAATCCGAACAATGAGCACTTTGAAATGAAATTCTCTCTCCCTCTTTTAAACTGTTTTAGCTATGGGTTGATATATGCAAAAATTATTTCAATCAGCAGATGAAATTAGAAAAATAGTTAAAATTCGTAATAGTCAGGTTAAGCTAAAAATTGAAAGCTATAGCAAAAACATTGCAGATGTCATCAAACATTGATTTTGATTGAAGGCTTCAAAATTTAATGAAGGTTATAACATAATTTATGGATCCTTTCACCGATTAATTCTCGCTTAAATATTTATTTACCATTATTATTATTATGAGACAGTGGAAATATAATGATTCTGCAAAAATTATCTGATTTTTAGAAAAAGCACTTTAAAATTCTTGATTAATAATTTAACAACAATCTGAAGAGAATGAAACAAATATGTTTTAATAAAAATACTTATTCAGTAAAAAGAAATTGTCAATTTTTTAAAAGATATATATTCTTAAAAATTTTCTATTCTTAAAAATAAGCAACTTAAAGTGAAACTTTCTTTATTCAAGTTAATTTATGTTACTATGCACAATTTTTTCCAACTCCACTCTCTAATACAAAAGAGAATTATGCAAATTTCGGTTTTAAGTTTGGAACACGGAATTTGTTAATCTCACTTAAGCACGAGGATTTATTCTAGCGTAGTAAATATTATTAAAGCACTGTCGGCCGACTTCGCCCTCCAATCACGTTGTAAACATTCAAGAGAAAATAATTTAGGAATTTGGCTCAGAATCGCAAATTGTGTCCATTAAAACTGTTTATTATGTTAGAAATTTGATTAAATTTTGTCGCAAATATTGTATAATTATTCATTGGTAATTAAAATACTCTTTCTAAAAGTAGGTTAATGAAATTATTGAAGAATTTGAAATTTTAACTAACTGAACAATAAAATCCTCATATATATATATATATATATATATATGAGGATTTTA
>JAOUZG010019115.1:3179174-3194912 GCA_026289955.1 Argiope argentata
AACAAGACTTATTTCAAATATTTTTGATGCTAAAAATCACTAAAATTGCCAAGTATTTCTAGTATGAATTAAGAATCAATTATCAAGCTGTTTAAAAAGCAGTTACAATTAAGTTATTTCAAATACATTAAAAACTATAAACATTTTTCCAAAATTAACCTCGGTCTTCTTTGTTTTAATGAATGTCGAAAATCCAAATTCCTATAGTATATTCCTATTTATTTGATTCTTTTTAAAGATTATATATATATATATATATATATATATATATATATATATTCGAAATCAGGGAGAAGACAGGTTAAATTTTTATGTTCGTTTTATTCCATCTCGAGAGGCCGGAAGTATGCACTAGCAGCGCGGTACAAAAGCAGGGGAAGGTAAAAAAGACATAGAGAACGAAATGAACGAAATCATTTAACCTGGTCTTATATACCATGTGATTCGCCTAAATCTGACGCGTGTCGAATTTGGACAGGAATTCTCAAGCGTATTTACCTTGACAAGAGAAGAGTAGGAATCCTTTAGAAGAATATGTTTACATCAGCGATTCTATCTCTTCACTCCGCACGTGGATTTGATGACACAGTATTTTTACAACGTTTAAGTTGAATTAATGAAATATTAAAAGGGGAATTGAATCAGAATATTTTAGAAATACTTTGATATGGGGAATTATGCTAAAATTAAGAAATTAATTTGGATTAAATTAAATTTTGAAATATCGTTACATATATGTATATATAAATTAGTTTTAGAATTAACATTATTATTGAGAGATGATTAATAAAATTCAGATGCTTCTTTAAGTTAAAGAAAAAGAGATATAGCGAAAATCTTGCTAATCTTCAATTAACCGTGTATTTTATACATACTTATAATAAAAGCTCATAAATGCCACCTTTCCCATATGCATAATACAAGATACTAAAAAAGAAACATATTTTTCGTACATTATTCAGAGAAAAAAGAAATCAAAGCAATCTTTTGTTGCGATGTATTTCATAAAAATTTAACTGTTTATTTATATTCAAAGTCTCTTCAATTGTGATAGTAAATGCAATCTTATAAATCATTCTTATACATTTAGAGATGAATAAAAAATTAAGAATTGCATAGAAAAGATCTTAAAAATAATCCATGCATCCTAAGTTATAACAAATGTACTAAATACTTATGGTGGTAGTAGTATATAAAAAAACTGAAGCATATGCATTTATTGCTGAAACAAGCACTTTTACAAAAAATTAAGCGGAACGATAGAGACGAAAAAACGGAAGTCATTTAAGTATATAATAATTAATAATTCTGTCTTCATTTTAAAAATATTTATTCCATGAAAATGATGACAGCGAAAATATATTTATTCTTTTTTTCTCTTTTTATATTTTTCGTATGATTACAGCTTTTCCAAAAATAATGAATAGTTTGGAAAAAGATTCGGCTTCCCAAAGGCCAATTTGGCGAGAATTTTTTTTCTAGTATCTTAAAACTAATTACCTTATTTATTTGACTTATAATGAGGTTAGATCCTAATAAAAGTGATCATAACATAGGCTTCGCAGTCGTGTCTTATAGAGAAAAAGAACTCTTCAACAAATAAAAATAAAATGGTTTGGCACCCTCTTCCAAGATTAATGCGAGTGTGAAAACTTCGCCAACGACCACATTGTGACATATTACAAAGATTAATAGAGATAAAATGTGATAGAATTTTTTTCCTCTTATTTTAGACGAAGGAATAACACATATATATCTCCAGTGATTAGTTTTTATAAAACAGTTTATCTAGTTTTGAACGATGATACATAACAGAATATGATCAAATAAATGAAAATAACTCATTATAAACGATGAAGAAAAAAAAGAAAAAGAACAGTGAGCGCTGCAATCAAATTTAACGTTGTAACTAGATGTTACATTGTGTTTAACAAATTTAACATACTACATCATTTTTTTTTATCATGTGAGAACATAATGTTTTGGTCATGGAATTTTGTGGAATCTCCGAAAAAATGTAGGCAATGAATTGTTCGATAAAAAACATAATCTAAATCTGTAACAGACATTTAGCAGACGATTCCTTTTCACACATTTTATTTCTGCTATTATTTTTATTTTAAATAAAATATTATTAAAAGTTAAAAGCAAACGACTTTTTTTTGATAAATATATATTCTTTTATTTTCATTAAAATATTATTAAAAGTTTTTTATCTTAAAATCGGTCGAGCTCCAAAACTTTGTTTGACAGCTAGAAAAATCGAAAATCAAAGTTTAAAAAATATCATTAGAGAGAGAGATAGAGAAGTCTCGAAATTTTTTTTCAAGCCGGTTTAAACTGGTTAATGATTTAAATTAATTAAAACAAATAATCACTTAAAAATAATAATATTCTCACATAATAACTTGAAATTTGCAAGATTATTTTTTCTTCTTTTTTGAAATGAATAACAAAATATCTCAGAGAAAATACATCAAATAGAAATTCTATCATCTTTATAATGATACGTACACAGGTATATTTGATGAGAAAAGTATAATACTCTAACTTGAGTAGTAATAAACAATGATTACTAAGTTTATAGTTAAAAAATAGTTTATCTACTCAATGTTTTCCTAAATTACGAAATAATAAATGATTTGACATTTTAGAATGTCAATATAATTAATATATAAAAATAAACTGCAATTTTTTCTCTTTAATTTACGAAAAGAGCTTAAAAAAACATTCGAAATTTGTTTTTACAACTGAAGAATGAATTATGAAGCCACTTGATTTTACAAACTTTATGCTTTTGAACTAATAATCTGTGTTCGAAATGCAAAGCTTTGTCAGTATTTTTTTAATCAGTAAAGGAATTTAAATTCTTTGAAATTAAATGTCCTCATTTTACAAAAATGATCTTCAAGTTTATAAAAAGTATTAAAAATTATTCCAACATAAAAAGACGTAAATTCTATTCATTTATCTTTCGTAGTTGTACTAAAATAGAATACAATCGTCAAAAATAAATCCGAGAGAGAAACATAGCATTAAAGGAAAACAAATAGAATAAAAATGTAATTAAAATAAATGATACGGACTTACTTTGTTCTATATGCACATTGGAAGTTCTCAAAACTTCATGTGGTCTATGACAAAATACACTCAATTTAAATACTTACTTTAAAAATCGTTTGCTCTCTATACAAAAAATACCAGGCTTTCATCGATATGAAATTATTTAAATTACTCACTTTGATATAATTTAAAAATTAAAGTAGAAATATAATGTAATATTTAAATTTAAAAAGTTAAAACTAAATAATAAACACTTTGCTGTTAAAAATAATAAATACTTTCTTGTTCTAAATTATTTTCCATTATGGTTCATTGAATCTTTGTTAGTTTTGAAAACTTTTAAAATAATCAAATCTGCGTTACTCTTATAAATATTATAAAAGAAATATCAATATTTACAAAAGCATGAATTGGAATCAATAGAAAATAAAGTAATTAAAAATTTAAGACGAAATAACCATTCAGTATTTTATTAAAATACGATTTTAATAAATTTTAAAAGTTAATTATTCATGTAATGAAAATTAAGTTAGCACAAAGGACAGTAGAATACTTTCTGAATTATTAAGATTAAATTGCTCACTGGTAGTGTATGAATAGACTTTTGAAATTGTAAGAAAACTAATAGAGAAATTTACGAATGAATTTCTAAATCTTGCTGAAACACAAAACGAACGAAGAAATAAAAAAAAAAACAATATGATCTTCCTATCCTACTCTTGTTTTATGATTTTATTATAAGTTTTGGTTTATTAAATTTCTGAAAACAAGTCGTGAAGGATATCAACAAACAATAAATACATTTTTTTGTAAATAAAGGGAAAAAATCATTCTAAAATTACCTAAAATCTTCTTTGAATTATTGTGATTACTGTAATTAACTATTCAAAGCTCATAGCTTTAAATAGTTCATTAAATCTATATCTATACTTATAATAAAGCTCAATAATGTGTGTGTGTGTGCGCGCGCGCGTGCGTGTATTGGCGCAATACAGGCCAAACCGTTAACCTATAGCTTCCACATTCGGCATATGTATGCTTTTTATTTATTTATTTATCGAACATTTAGAAACCTCCTGAGCATCACTGTTTCACATGGAACTTACAGAAGTAAGTATACAACACATTACATACAGAAATCACATACAGAACAGAAGAGCAACCATGCCCGAACCGGGACTCGGAACATAGGAAGACTAGATCACGAGGATGACACGCTAAGTTTTTAATTATTTAAAAATTAAGCAAAATTTCAGCTTTTCCCGCTATAACCTCCGAAAATATTGTAGCAAAAAATTAATTTTTGCATCAAATTAAAATTTAAATAATTAAATTTTCAATGATGCCAATGTTTTAACCTATACATTAAGTTTCGATTTTTAATGTAACATTTTAACCATATTTTTTAGCAATAATTTCACATAAAATAAAAATAAGATTTAAGCTGCTAGGGCACGTCAATGGGAAAAATTAGATTAGATTTTATCAAAGTGTTGCCATTGCAATAACTGAAGTTCAAATTTAAAAAAAAAAAAATCGAATACTATTCCAAAATAAATATATAAAAGTGTAATTTACAGCACATCTCTGTGAGAAGTGAAAAAAAATTTAAAATATGTAATATTCTTGAAAGCAAATGGAAGAAAAATTTCTCACGATATTTTACAGTATCTACATTAATAATTCAACAAAGCAGTTCAATTTAACGCAAACATAGTTTACTACATATAGGATAAACACTCTAATCAGCTAATTTTGGGCATACATCTTCTAGCAAAATTATCTAAATGAATTAAACAATTATATTTCAAAAAACTTGAGTCAATAAATGTTCCAATGCTAAAGTACGAATTTTGAACTTTTACATAGATCCTCTGCCCTTTGAATCATGTTTAACAAAGTATTCTTGAGACGCTTATATTATAAATAAAAATTTGTAAAACTCTACTCAAGTAAATCAATTACTAAAACTAACCAATTTATGAAATTCGAATATCTCTCTTTCCTAAAATCTGGTACTTTCAGGCAATTTCATTGACCGTCTGAAAGAAGATAACCAATCTTTTGCAACGGTTTCTCGGCAGTGATTAGTCTGTGATTATGAAAATGTTGATTGTTTTAAAAATTGTAATCCGTAGATTCTCCTGAGCTACTGCAGTAGCTGGATAAGCTAACAGCCTGTAGTTTTCCCTTGTGATCGTAGAGGAACTATTATCCCAGATGTAAATATTTCCCAGCATATTAACCTAGAGGACGTGTTGTTGTTGTTTTGTTATTGTATAAAGCAGTAAATAAAACATTTGTGTTTAAACACTACCCGTTTATCTGATGGACCAAGATCAAGTCATTACAACACCCACAACCTCAGAGTTGAAATCTCAATGCTGATTTTAAACTACACGTCCATTTCTTGAAGTAAGTGTTTACGATGAAATGTGGAATAACTGACATGCCACTTTTGTTATAGAAGATGATTGTTTGTATTAGCAGCTACGGTCGAAAAAATATTCAGAACATGAAATATCAAGAATGCATGTGAAAAATTGACTGAAAGAATAATACTTACATTTACTTACAAACCAAAGAAAATAAATTTAAATTTCTTTTAGAATTTATTGTAGTCTCTCATGTGATAATAATATTAGATGTTTGATAAACGAAATGGGAATTATAAAAAATAAGAACAAATTAATCAAATAGAAGCTTAAAACTTGTTCTTTACAACAGCACTTTTTCAGTTCGCCACAAACGCCCATTCAGTTTCAATGTAGGTACAAAGAATCATCTATTGTTACAATATCATATAAGTAATTAGATGGCATGTGTTGATTTTAAAATATAATATTCTCTCAATATGTATGCATATTATTTTAAATTGTTTTTTTTAAAAATCTCTTGCGATGCCATTTTTGAATGAATAGAAACCTTGTGTCGATAATTAAATGTTATCTTTCACTTTATTATGCTTATCTGTTTGGTACTTTTAGCATGTAAATTTCTCCTAATTTATTAGCCCCCAACCTGCTTAGTTAGACTGTAAAACGTTTATCTTACCTATAGGACTGTCTCAGTTCTTATTCTTTTTTAGGAAAACATAGAGTGGGTTTTAAATTTATATAAATCAGGGATGCACAACCTATGGCCCATGTAGCCTTTAAAGTTGACCCGCGAATGTTGTTAATAAAATAACATTAATTTAAAATGAAATGCTGACCTTCTCACTAATGACTTAAAACAAATCAAAAATAAGAAATAGAGTAGCAGATGAGAACCTTTTTTTCTGTTCTACGTATTGCCACAACCAATCTTAAGACCAACATAAAACCAATAACTTCAAATATTTAATAATAGCCCATCTTATTAATTTTTACAAATTTTGATTATTAATTTTTATATCAAAATTTAAATTGTGTTTTCTTTATAATTATCAAAAAATTTCCCTTTATTATTCTATTTCAAGTTTGCCCACTTTTTAGCAAGAATCTTTATTTTTTTGGAGGTAAAGTATTGTAATTATATCTATAATATTTGTGTTTTATTCATCGCATAATGTGTGCATAAGTAAAATAAGTGAAGTAATAATTGTAACTCATGCGTATTGCCACAAAAAAAAGTGTTTTCACGTTTATAATATGTTTTAATATTCACATGCTGCTTTGGTCCTCGACATACTTTTTTCATATTTTGGCCCCTCAACCTGAAAAGGTTGTACATCCCTGAGATAAAACAAAAGTGGCTAATAAAATTCATAGATTGGTAAAGGAATGGGTATGTAGCGTAAGCCTTATAAGCTAGATAATATCCTTCGAGCTGGAGGTTCCCTTTTGCTTGATGGGTATGATACTCGGCTACAGGTCCAAACGTCGCAAGTTCGTACCGCGACCTTCACTCGCTACAGGTAGTTTAGTTCAGTTATATTATCGTCCCTTTTCACGCAACATCAGGGCTATTGTGGGATGAACCGCGCAATTTTGTACCGCGATCAGATGATGATTACGACACCTGAGCAGGCACCCTTACTGAAAATTCCCACACCACATCAGTGGGAGACCGTTTGACCCCAACGGATTTACAGTGCTCCAGATTCGCTTACACGACGGTTCTTACATGGGATCGAATCTCAAACCCTTCGATTACAAAGCCGAGATTTTGCCACCAGGCCCTTAAGGAAAAGGTCGAAACAATTATAAATATAGTCCACACAAGCAAAATTTTAAATTTTGATCACGACAAATAATGATGCAAACACTTTCATCACTTCCAATAAAATTAGATTTTGTACTATTTTATCTCAAATGTATATGTAAAAGAAATCCGAATAAAAAATATATAAGCAATAAATAGGCTTAATATTGCCATGAGCATGATTTCAAAGAAATATCTGAACTTTTAAATACTATAAAAGGTTAAAATTAAAAAAAAGATCTTCCAGACAAAGATCAAAATACAATTAGGAGTCAAAGTTAAAAAAAAGAGGGACGAATAACAACATGTCAATAAATATATTTTAATTGAGATCATGCACAACAAGTATATTGCTGCAAATTAAAATAACATTTTTTTTTTAATCCACGGCAAGCTTCATCACAACAATAAACTCGGGGAAGAAACATGAAGGTCACAATCATACGGCAAATTTTTTTCACCAACTACTTACAGGAAAGAACTATGTAAATTCAGATTGTGACAGTCTTGCTACAGGTAGTATTCTTAGTCTTATTATACAATTCATATTTGCATTAAAAACTATTGAATATTTCTTTTTAACAAGCCACACACATTTACATCAGATTAAAGCAGAATAAATTCCAATGATGTATAAACAATCAAACATTTACACAGCACAACAAGCTATTTATGAATTATCCATGCTATTCTTGTTCAGACAGAAAAACAGATAAACTGCTTAAAGTTGCATCATTTTATTGAAGGGTAAAGTCATATAACTAAATAGACAATAAGTCACTCTATTCCATGATAATTATTTATTAAATAAGTTTGTAACTTTTTAATAAATTTATATAATACCCGACAATGTATTTAAATTCTTAACTCATATAAAATTTATTTATTTTAATATTGCACTTCTTTCAGTATCGAAACCGGGTAATGTTTCCAGCAACATCCATTTAATACAAATGCACAATTTGTAAAATTTAATATTTACAGAAATAACCGGGTGAGACAATTGCAAAATCTAAAAATAAACAAAAATTGGTCACCTTGCAAATGTTAGGACAAAACATATTCAAATTAAATGTGCATTTTTATGCATTTAAAAAATATTTTCACAATGAATATGAATTTCAGGACTTTATACATTACACTATATCAACAATAGTGATATGTTTTTATACATAAATATAATTTTCTCAAATGATAAGTAGAATGAAATGAATTTTTTTTCACAAAATTTAGAAATATATATCAGTTATTACAGTCTGATCCAAAAATAAAAATATGATATAACAATTGAAAAAGTTGGACAAAATCAAATATTCAAAGAATAATCTTCTATATAAAAAAATTCTTATTTAATTAAACTTTAATAACAAAAATTGAATTGTAATATTAATATAAGTAAAATGGGAAATGATTACACATGATCATAATCTAAAATTCATAGATATAATCATATTTTAAAAGAATAATAATAATGTTGGCAAGTATAACAATGTATCGCAATTACTTTTACTCTACATGTTATTTTCATTTTGGCCAAAATAACTAGAATTGCTTTTAAATGAATTAAAAGTGATAATTTCAAAAGGAAAAAAATTACAAAACAATTTATCAGAAGCAATTATGAAAATTTCAAATGCATTTTAAATATTCTAAAAAAGCTTTGTCCTGAGATACAGATAGATTATCAAAATTAAGACGGAGAAAATAATCTAAATGTTTAACTTCATAATATAAAGGAATTTTAAAAGACCAAAAATAACTCTTTCTGAAAATGTCAGCAATTCCAGAAGAAGAAAAAATGGAAAATGCCATAAAAACTATAATTATAGCAGAAAATATTTAGCCACATGAAATAAGCACAGAATTTCACTTTTGAAATCATTAAATATCAATTTTTTTAAAAAAATCAGAAATGTGGTTTTGTACCAAAAAAATTGGAATATTTAGATGGTATTAACCATTAGTTTTACATGACTATTGGCTAATACCAATGGCCATACTTAATAATTTTTTGACTAATATACTATGAAACCTAAATGGTATGAAACTAAGAAAATTTTATCTAAATGAAAATATATATATATTCACAAAGAATTCTATATTGTTTTTGCATAATGTCATGAAATAATCCAATTATAACAAAAATATTTAATTTATATTTCTATCGTTCTGAAGAGACTACAAATTACAGATATTGACAACACCACTTGTGATATTCTAAATTGATTAAATTAAATTAACTGCAGTTGATCAAAGTAATTCAAATGTACTATTTTGACATTATTATTTTTTCTTTTTTTCCCAATATGTGTTTATATTTTTGGAACAGACTGCACAGCAAAATAATCCACAAATAAAAAGTTTTTAAATACAAATTTAACTATAAATTCACAAAAAATTGTAAATTAGCTGATACAAAATGTTGCAATTCAATTTTCTAGGAAGTAGAAATTTACAAATTCTGAATAACCAATACTGAAAAATCATTATGATGTTATTAAATTCAGCACAAAAGTATTATAACTTTACGAAATAAAATGTCCTTTTAATGTACAAGATTTATCAAAAGAAAGATATTAATCTTTGGTCTCACTATTTTAAAATCTTTAAAAAGTATTACTTGAATAAACTTAAAATATATAATAAATAAATATATCTTCAGACATATGTTCACAATGTACTTATTAATATGATGAAAAAAACTAATACTTAGTAGAGTATCAACATTTAAGAGACAAAAAAAAGTAAAAAAACAATTATTCCTTAAAAAAAATAACTACACAAGTATATAATATATAGAAAATGCAAGTTAAACATAAGAAATAGTAAAAAGTTTAAAAAATGCTACTTGTAACATATAATGAAAGACACAGTAAAAATAGGCAAAAAAAGGTAGGAAAGTATACTTATCACGTAAATTTAAAGCAACAAATTAGTTATTAAAATAGGTAGCTGCTCAAAAAAAAAAGTAGGTAATGCCAAGATGAAAACTAAATTAAAATGAGTTTCTTAAAATTAAATGTATGAAAAAGAATGAATTAAATATTTATATAGCACAATAAAACACACACACACAAAAACAAAAACACCTTCTGTATAGAAAAACACCTTCTGTATCTGTACACAGAAGTAGATAAATTCGAGATTCATAAAATAATTTAAAGCAGAGTAAAATGCCAAATTATTTGAAAAATAAAGCAGATAAAGTAAAATTCCAGTTACATTTGCTTTCAAAGATACACAATTTACAAAATATTGATATTAAACAATTACCATTTTTATCTTTTCAAAAAAAAAAAAAAACATAGTCACTCCAATAATTATGCCTGAAAAATACACATGTAATATATTTTGAAATAAAAAAAGCAACAAATAAAAAATTATTAAATAAAAACTAAGTTTAATTTAATTGGCATCTATGATTTCTTCCAAAAGAATAAGCATTTAAGCATTAAAATATTAATACTTTTATGTGCACCATTAGTTTATCAAATTTTATCGAACCAAGTTTATGACAATAACAGAAAAATACCATCGTAAACAGATAGCTGCATCATTAAGCTGATACAGGCTAGTTAATTTGGTTAGATAAATAAATGTTTCTGTACAGTAATATTAAAAGTTTCTTCATTAAATCTGTTATGATAAAATTCCATGAGAAAAAGAAATATTATAATCCAATATATGATTTTACAGTTATTTATATATATATATATGTATGTATCACAACACAGAGCTATCTAATATACATCTATGATTAAAATTTTTAACAAGATAAGTGTTGTTAGTTTCCATAACAACGACATACAATTTTTAACCCTTATAACAATCACACACAGAATTTACATGGTAAGCTAATGCATTGAGGTACGTAAGTTAACACAAATTAGTCAAAACTCAAGTATTCAAGTTAGTAAAATACATATTTTAAAGAATGATTAAAAATAATATTATAGTTAAACATAGGAAAATTTTTATAACAATGCATTAACTAAATATTAAGAGATAATCGGCAGAATTAGCGGCATTTGCTAATCGGCAGAATTAGCAAATTATGGCTATCATTTTTATAACTGCTATAACAGTGAAAAAGAACTTTTTTTCAAGATACTGCAGAAAATTCCAGTCTTACAAACTAATTTTTAAGTTAAGATAAACAAAATAATAAAATAGAAGTAAAAAATCAAATTTTTTCAAATATCAATCACCAAATTTTAAAACATTTCACCAATGTATTTTGTTTTTACTCAATATTTTCACTTTCTCAACAATGAAGACTGTATGCTAAGCAACCAACCATAGACACAAAAAATAAACTGTTTCATATAATGGAAGAGTTCAAAGTTTCATTAAGAATTCAGAAATAAAAAATAAAAATAAAATTATTTTTTTAAAAATTAAAATCAAAAGTTATCACCAAAACTGACAAAAAATATACAAAAATAACCTTAATATCATAATTTAATGCACTAAGAATAAATTGTTGACTATGAACACACAATTTTACCTGTAAGTATAAAAAGTATGTATTTGATATAAAGTCTAAAAACGAAACAACAGATATTTACTATGTGATATATAAATTATTTTATTTTAAAACCAATGTTTTCATATTTTTGTGTTAGGATTTATTATATTTCGCACATGCCAGTTACATTTAAAAAAATTCAAGGAAGCATACAAATTCATATCACATATTTATCTTCAGCCAAATATATAATTTATAAGGAGATATCCAAAACAAAGATATGTGAAAAATATTAGTTTGTTTCCAAAATCAACTTCAGCACTATTCCTTCCGAAATAATTTCAAATTCCTGTATCAGAATTAAGAAGAAAAAAAGCTAAGAAATTTCATTACATTCTGATTAAATAAAATCTAAAATGCAAACATTCTAAATAATTCTCTTCATACATTCATTTAATGAATATGTCATAATACTGCAATTAAAAAAAGGCTAATACAATCCTTAATGTTAAAATTTATATTTAAAATCTCACCAAATAATTGCTTAAAGCAATAATCTTGCATCTAATTTCAAATCATTAGATTTGTTAGGGGAACTTGATAATCATAAACTTACGTTTCACTTCACTTTTCATTTACAGGAATATTGGATACAATATCCACAGCACCTTGTTTGAATATTCTTTTATTGTTTTTAAATCATAATTTTAAACCCAAAATACTTTTTTAAAATTAAGATGTAAGTATAAAAGTTGAAATATGCAAATTGAATTTTTAAATATCTAAAAAGCAACCAAGGAAATAAAAATTTTTTTTTAAAAAAACAGAAGATAAAAAGAACCTTTTTATAGTTAATAAGTATTTCCAAATAACTGAATAATATTATCACTAAAATAAATTTTTTAAATTCCTTTGATTATTACTTTATTATATATGCAGGTGCAGATATTTATATTACAATTAAAAATAACATTAACTATCAATGAATAATCAAATTTGAATTTTTTTTTTTAATGTATACCATTTAACTTATTTTTTTACTTATTTATAGAATATAATTTTCTTTAATAAAATTAATATCTACCTTTTTAGAATTCAATTTTGAAATTAATTATTTAATGTGAAAAACAAATTTTTAGTAAACAAAAATCAAGCCATTAATTTTTTAAGAAATCGATAAGAAAGCTATTTACCCCCATTTTAATGTTATTTTTGACAGTTTCTAAAATATAAGTATAGAGGCAAATATAAAATAAAAAAGCAGATCCAAAAAGTATCAACTTTGATGAGATAAATCAGTTTTATAAAAGTCATATATATATTTAAAAATTACAACCCCCTTATTTGGAGAAAGGAAAATCAAGAATTTAACCATATAATATTGAATAATTAATTATTTTTATGGTTAAATTTAAAATATAAGTAATGGATGACTAGACTTTCTTCTAGTATTTCTTTTCAAGAGAGAAAAACACTTAATGAAGTATTCTGCTGCTGAAATATAAGAATAATTTAAAAAAATAAAATAATATTTAATTATATATTTTTATGCTCAAATTCTTTTTTTCACTTCTTTTCTTTAACAAGAAAGGAAACATATTTAGAGTTCTTAACATGTTGATACTAAAATGATCTAGAATTGGATATTCAATAGTGTTAATGATCAATCACAGTATACATGATCTTTGATATTCAAAATAAATGCAGTTAAAAGATAATCTCATTTCAATAGGTTTAAATTTTTTTAAATGAAGCCCGATAAACAAGGATAGAAGTTTTTTCTTTTCATTAATAATAATATCAATGTATTGAGTCCTATCACCTTTAATCTCAGGAATATATTAGTAGTATCTGCCAGCATCAACATGTTAAATTCTTTCTTATATTCTTGAAATAAAAAAGAAATTCTACAATCATCATAAATAAAAATATATATATAATTTCATCAACAGAACAAACATAATAAAAAATTGGAAACACTGATGAACGAACACAAATTTAAACACATATCTTATCTATAAACTTAAGTTGAAAGAAAAAGTAAAATTTCAGAAGAAACTATTCTAATCATGAAATTCATCAGTATGACTAGATATAAAAAAATGTACAAGATAAACATTGTACTTTGAAAGCTTAGCGTGAAAAAAGGAGTAGCTTAACAGTAAATGAATCTAGAAACAAACAAACAAACAAAAAAAAAATAACAAGTTCCAATTTTCACACATCCAAGTTATTGAAATTCATCATCTGAACTAAGAAGGGTTGATTTTTCATTGTAATTATGGCTTATAGTTGATATTTGGCGATGCGTAGAATTAGTACTGCGTCGAGGAGCAGGGTTATCTTGAATACTTCCCCAATGGCTGACAGGAGCAGCTGGTGCAGTATACTGAGTATACTGCTGATACTGGGGGTGAAAATTATGTATTGCATCATTCATAATATCTTTAGGATTCATAGTTTCCTACAAGTAAAAGGAAGATGTTATCAAAATAAAATACAGGTTTTTATATAATAAAGAAACCATTACATAGATTTGAGTGAATGGTAAGAATATGACAAAATTTAAAATAATAATCTAATATATTAGCATTGTTTGAAATAAATTTAGCAATATTATTTGCTGAAATTTAATAACTATGCATATTTAAAGTTATCTGAAATCACAGAAGAAATTAGACTTCTTAAATACTGACAAATATTTTTAATTTAAATATTGAATTTTTTAAATTTAATTTTTAGAAATTTATAAAATTACTATAATATATTGGAATTCTAAATAAAATTGCCATAAAATAAATTTTATGCAAACAAATATATGTTTCTGCCATATATATGTCAAATATATGTTCAGCATAGTTATAAATACATTGAAGCTACAAATATCATTTATGCATAACTTCAATCAAACAAAATAAAAAAAAAGAAAAAGGATTAATCTTTTTACGAATCTCAATCAAAATGTTATGTTCTGAGTGTTTTTTATTCAAAAAAAGGTATGTTCATCAAAATGGTTGTAATTAGTATATATATTTGTGAATAAAAATTTGCTCTAGTAATAAGAAATAAAACGAAATAATTCACATATCAGTTTAAAAATAAAATTCATGTCCAAGAAAATATTTCTAGCATATGTTCCAATTACTCAAATAGACAATTGTATGATAATAATTTTTTTAAAAAATGTGAGTATCACTCAAAACTCTCACAGAAAGATAAAACATAAAAAGATAAAATGAAATATTTTTGGGATTGCATATAAGAAAGAGTGATTTTCTTAAGTGGTGGAGACATAATTAACAAATAAGGTTGTATAATATTATATCATTACAAAAAAATATCTAAACTAATCAATGTATTTTTTTAAAAAAAATATTTGTTAATCTTATGTTGGATAAATAAAAAAAAATATTAAGAAATAAGAGACAATAAACTCAGCATTTTGCAAAATAACAAATTATTTTCCCTTAAAAAAAATAATTCTAGACAATTTTACTGTCACAGTAGTGACATTGAATTTCAATCAAAATTGACTCCATAATGGAACAACTATTAAATGTTTTCCAGGAATTATAAAACAGCCAATATTATTCTTAGAGGTAAAAGATTGCATGATCACAAGATATTAACAAAAAGCACAACCAAATAAAACAGTCGGTACAAATATGAAGAAACAGATTTTAAAAGTTTCATAACCATCATTAAGGCTCATAATAAGATATATATGTGGCGAGTGAAGGTCGCGGTACGAACCTGCGACGTTTGAGCCAGTAGCCGAGCGATATACCGTTCAAGCAAAAGGGACCCTTCAGCTTGAAGGATATTATCTAGCTTATAAGACTGACGCTACAGTACTCCCCTCCCAGCGAGTCGGACGGGAGACGAACGATTTTGGTGCGTCGAATTAGCAACGGCTTAAGAGGCGGGTTTGATGCGTTGAGTTAGCGACGACTTTGTTGGCTGGTAGATGGCGCCACGACTTTGCGGAAGGCTGCGTTGTCAAGGTCACCAATGTAGCTAGT
>JAOUZG010019115.1:3199998-3218026 GCA_026289955.1 Argiope argentata
ATGATGTTTTGTTTACTTCTTCCTAAAATGGTTGAGTTGTACATGAGCTTCAACTCTTTTATGAAAACTTTGAATTAAAAATACTAAAATAATATCAATTAAATATTTTATTTTTATCTGTATTATAATTAAGATTTTTTGTATAGTTAGCTTTTTTGTATAGTTATATTTTTAATGCAAATATAAAATATTTATTCCTCTACTCATTTTAATTGTCAGTATGCGATTTCACAAAATCGTCTGATTTATTTCTTTACGAAGTTGTCTGCTTTCTTTAAAAACCGTCTGCAATAGAATTATTCGCATTTCTCGTTCTTTAAAATTTCCTATTAAATCCATTCTTTTTGCATCTTTGTCTTTCTCAATTATTTATTATTTACTGTTCATGTTATCCACACATTCCTTATGTTCAATGTCCTAGCGAAGCTACTAGTTTCCCGCTCCCGGGCCTAGCAAAGCTGTAGGATATTTTTTTAAGTTAAAAAATTCTGCAAGGTGCCTTCAATAGATGCCGGAGGCACAGATGTTGAAGGCACCGCGTCTGAAAAAATAAAATAAAAAGACAATGCTTATCAGTAAAAAAAAATCATAATTATATTGTGAAAAGTCGTAACCGTAACTATACCATAGATGTGTTTGTTTACTTTGTCCACCATCTTTATTGGCGACTTGGCATGGCAAGGGGCACACTATGTGTAACCTTTACCCAAAATAGCATAATATTCAGCATTAATTGTACTGCCTTTTTCTAGATAATGCAATAATAAAATTCTCTTAATGTCTCAAAAAGCCGTTGAGGTAAACTTTCTAGCAAATGATGCCCTTTTTGCTATTTGTGGTGCTGATTCATCCTTCCTTATCCACTGTTTTGAAAACTGTTTGGTGTATAGTGAAGGATCCATGTCTCATCCACAAAAATGAAACATCACAAGAAATCAGCATTCAGGTGTATACAGCTTCGATGTTTCCATCAGCTGCAGTTTTGATCCAAAATCAACAAATGTGGCACCCATCTTACTGAGAACATTCTCATAACCAAAATATCGATTAAAATATAATATGCTCATTCTCTGGATATACCAACAGTCACTGCAACAACTGTTAAGTTTAACTAGCGATTATTGCAAACAATATTTTTGAGCTTTTCTCACTATTTCATATGTTGCGGCTGATTGTGGTTGTAAAGAACACTTCACATCTAGTGTGCTTGAAAACCACATTTAGAGCCTCCAACGCATGTTTTAGCAGCAGTAAATGAAGGAGCAGATTCTCCTAATGTATTATCTAGCTAAGTTTTAATGACTATTGGAGGTAAGCCTTTATAAAAAAATTTTTTTTAATCACAGCTTGCACTTCAGTTTCTAAAAGCCGAAGAATATTTTAAAACAATGAAGTTTTAATACAAAAAACAAATCTTTGATACTACACACAAAGTATCAAACACAGATATCACTTTGAAGGGTTTAGTTAAAGTAATTCTAGGAATATCACCTCTAAGGTCGGAAGCTTTTATCCTACCCTCAGATCTTATGCTTAATTTGATATAGTTATTAATATTAAATATGTATTCAATAACATTTAAAAATTTTTTACAAACAACACGAAATAATTATATTGAATTTACATTTAAAAACTTATCATAAAAATTATTTATATTATATATGTGTATGTGTGTGTGAATAAAGCCTGTCAAGTGCACAGAGTAAGACAACATGAGTAAGGAATAAGACGTATATTTATAATAAATGCATATATTTTGACAAAAACAATAGTATAGTTAGGAAACATAGCTGCTGATGTGTGTTTTAAATTTATTCAATAAATACTACCTTTAGTTTTATATTATGGAGAAAAAAATTAATATACCTGATTGGTTTTCCACGAATTTCTGACATAATGTTGCCTTCACCACCCAAATATTCATAGCATAGGCTGAGAAAGTTATAAATCACAAAAGCTACAAAATAAATAACACTATATTAATTTTAAAAAATCATAGTCTATTTATATAACACAAATTGGCAAGGAAAATATATGGCTCTATATTAATGTCATTAATAAAACAATTTTAAAACTAAAAAATAATTAAATTGAACCATTCCTAAGAGCTCATCTTCATGTTTTTCTTTAGTATTATAATCTTGCATTATCTTTTTTTTTATTTATTTAATATTTCCATTTTAAAGTAAATTATATTAAACAAAACATTATCAGAATTTTAATGCACATGTTTTTTTAAAGAGAATTATCAGTCATTCAAAAAAAAAAAAACATTCAAAATTCTTTATAGTATAGCTCATACATTTAAAAATAAGAGATATTTCACAATTTTTAATACAGATTTAAAAGTTCAAGTTGATAGACATTTTGGAACAAATATTACAGACCTATAAATATTAAATGTAAAAGCTAGCTATTACATTAGAATTATCATCTTTAAAAATAAATAATAATAATAATAAAATAATGATAAATAAAAAATAAAATTAAGAATGCAATAGATAAAATAATTACAGATTCAGTAATTTGTAAAAGCTAATAAAATTTATGTATAATAGATTCCTATCTTTGACAAGGAAAATAATAGTTAACTTTTAAAGATCAGATAAAAATCATAAAATAAATTAACATTACTCTGACAATTATTAAAACTAATTAACATTTTTTAATTACAAAATTTTAAATACCTTTTCAAACATAATTTTTACTTACCTTCATACCAGTCTCGGATACTATCGAAGTATATATAATAGTTATCACGGAAAAACAAAAGACTCAACCAGGAGTCGAAA
The DNA here is from genome assembly GCA_026289955.1 of Argiope argentata. Lineage (NCBI taxonomy): Eukaryota > Metazoa > Arthropoda > Arachnida > Araneae > Araneidae > Argiope > Argiope argentata. The sequence goes on from JAOUZG010019115.1 coordinate 3,202,791, forward strand.
GCATATATTGGGACAATGAATAATATTCTAACTATCCATCGTTGTTCTGAAGGACTTGTATAAAATCGCAAGTGCTGATATATCTATAGCAGAGAAAAAAATTGATATATTATACGGATATAGAAAGAAAACAAATTAGTAAAGCATATAAATATTATTTATAAAGTCAACGAACCTGATGGCATGTCAAGAAAAGAGCAAACCATACGAATATCCCAGATATCACTTGAGCTCCAGTTGTCTGAAGAAAAGTGGGTGGAACATCAACATCAGTACCATTAACAGTAGAATTATCATCCATAACTACATCTCGTGTCCCATTATCAACTTCTAGAGGCAAAGGTGAAATAGCTGACATGTTCATTAAGTCGGTAACATTTATTTCTCCTAAAATAAAAAATATTAGTATAAAACACAACTTTTCAATAATTCTATTGACAGTGTTCTACAAAGACCAAATACAAGCATTTTAATTAGTATCAATGCACAATTCATAGGTATTTTTAAAAAATTGAAATTTAAAAAAATTAAATGAATTATTTTATGTATCTATGATTAAAATGTACTTCGAAAATGCATCATTTCAAAAAAAAAAATTTATAATCGCATGCACATATTTTTAATCAAACATTACTACAAGTTCTATAAATAGATATATGAAGTTATTCGGTGTCAAATTGCAGGAGAGAAGGAGGCTTGAAGTGAAGGCTGCGTATTGGGTGCAGGTTTTTGCACTTTTTTTGGCTGGTTTTATAAATTTGTTGTTCAAGTTTTTCAAAATGAATGTTTCATTGATGGATTTTCCCTAGCTGATATTCAGGTGTGAATTTTCCAGTTTTGCGAAGACCCCTTTGAGGGTTCGCTTTTCCTATTTCAGGTGTGCAAAGGTTTTGCCACTTTCTTTTCTTCAAATCCAAGGTAGGATTTTTCTGTGTTTTTCTTTTTCTATGTTATTGGGTTTTTAGTGGCTGTTTTCACTTGATCCTGGCTGAATAGAATTAGAATCTTCGTCAGCGATGACGAAGCGAAAACCGGAGGACTTAGAGTCTGAAAGCAAAGTAAAGGATAGAAAAATAAACTATATTTTAAATAACGAATTTTCTAATTATGAAAAAGCTAAATGTGCTATTGAGAAGGGTTGCCCAAAAATTAAATTATGCATTGACAGCACGAACGGTCCGTCACCATGGATTAAACCTACAATCATAAATACCACTTTCGGCCCACTTTCCCATACGGATGACACGTTTTCTTTAAATAAATATAAAAAACTAATCCTTGTCACTCGTCACCTAAATACAGTCAAGAAGGTGTCCGACTTCGTAAATGGCTTCCCTGAAGCAAGGATTCGCATCATTGATTCCAACATTGTTTCGAAATATATCATTCGAGATATCGATACGGACTTTAACATTGTAGACATAAATACAGAACTTATTACGCAGGACATCAGTGTTACTAAAATTGTACGTTTTAAAAAAAAAGGAACGTCAGACCCCATTCCAATTGTCCTAATAGAAGAACTGGGCAGGACAAACCGTTCTGAAATAAAGATCGGACGAATAATCTTTAAAGTTAAAAAATTTATTGAGAATCCAAAGCTATGCTTCAAATGTTTAAGATTCGGCCACACTCAAATTCGTTGCCATAACGAAAAAAGATGTAAAAACTGCGGGGGCTCTCACGCAGAAGAGTGTAATGCACCAACCAAATGTTTTAGGTGCGATGAAGCCCATGACGCACTAGACAAAAACTGCAAGTATTTCTCTCTAGAAAAAGAGATTATAAATCTAGTCAGAGACAAAGACATTTCATTTTTGGAAGCAAGGAAGATTGCAACTTCACAAACTTTTGCCCAAAAAGTTAAGACCCATTTGCCGACTCAGGGTATTGTAAACCCACAAAAGGATATTACGGACCTTCATTTGGCCATAAAAGATCTTACAAAACTAATTTCTACTCTTGTGCCACAAGGTGATGCACTGTCAAAACTCCAGGAAGTAAACAGACAGTGTATGGTACGCATAAGTGAAACTCAAGAAAAGTGTGACATTCAAACTCAAGAGAATACGATTCTAAATAAACAAATTGAGACTCAAAGAAAAACTATAGACGCTTTAAAATCCAAAATAGCTCTATTGGAAACGAATCTCGAATACAGACAGGTTCTTAGTCCTGGTGTTGTTCTCGACCAACGGTCACTCGCTGAAATCAATCATTTCAGTGTAGAGGAGGATTACTCGGGCATCGGTTAATTTATTTTTGTTGTAGTAGTTGTTGTTTTCCCTCTTTTTTTTTCTTTTCTTTTCTTTTTTCTTATCATGAAGTTTATTCAATGGAATGTTAGGGGGATCAAAAACAAGATCCCTTGGCTGCAGGCCCCACCTTTTGTGTCTGCCCAATGTTTAGTTTTGCAAGAAACCTGGCTAAACGCTTCGTCTGTTTTCAGTTTAAAAGGAAAAAAAGTCTTTCGAGCTGAAAGACAAAGTTCTGATAGAGGCGGTCTGCTGACTGCTGTTGAAAAACACATCCCGGCTCAAGTTATTTCTTTCATCCTTCCACCATCTTCCGTGGAGGTTTTAGGTGTCAAAATATGGATTGGTCCAAACTCTAACTCCCCACTTACTATTCTAAATCTTTACTCTCCTGGTGGTAGATTTGAGGATAACTGGTTAGAATCTTTGTTTTCTCAAATTTCTCCTCCTTTCATTTTACTGGGTGATTTTAATTTACATCATCCAGCACTAGGGAGTGAACATACTTCCACTGACGCAAATTTGGTCCTAGATTGGATAGGCACCAAACAAATGTGCCTATTAAACATGCAACATTTTACAAGATTTCAAGGGACTCAAGCTCCTTCACTATTAGATCTGTCCATATGCTCCGCTGATATTTTTAGCAAGATTGGGTTAGAGGTATCTCATGACTTGTATGACAGCGATCACTGTCCCATTTTTATTTCCCTTTTCAACCTTGGTGAAAAATCTCAATATACTCGTAAATATACAAATTGGGGCCAATTCTCTAAAAAGGTCAATGCTGTCTTAAGATGTCAAGAAACTGATTTTTCTCTCGATAGTCTTATTAAAGTCATCCAAGAAAGTGCAAAATCGTCATCATATTCTGTTTGTAACTCAGTCCACTCTCATTGCCCATGGTGGGATGTTAAATGTAACTACCTAAAAGCCCTAAAACGAAAATTACTAAGGAAAGCAAAATCACACCCTTCTAAGTTAAACTGGTTTGCATATAAAGAAATGGCGGAAAAGCTTAGGAAACACGTCAAGTACAGAAAACGCAGCTTTTGGGAGAAAACATGCCAGGAGGTGGCCTCTTCCCATCAGGCATTTCGCATTGTTAAAGCCCTACTAAACAAAGATGAGACGCCTTGTACTTCCAATCTCGTTCTCTCGTCGGGCATTACCCTAACCGCACCGATCGCGCAGGCAAATGCGATTGCAACCAGTCTAATCAAGAGGGCCCCAAAAGAAAGAATCCCTTTGGATTTTTCGGTTGAGAACCCGGAAAAGGATGATTTAAAATTTTTGAATTGCCCTTTTTCGCTTAGAGAATTTAAAAATGCAATAAAAAGAACAAAAAATAAATCTCCTGGAATAGATAATATAAATAAGAAAATGTTGTCCTGTCTCACCGACGATAACATTAAAAAAATTTTTGACATTTTCAATTACTTATGGTCAAACACTATTGTCCCAGAAAGCTGGAAAACCGCAAAAATCATTCCTATTTTAAAACCTATGAAAAATGCAGCAGAGACCTCTTCTTACAGACCCATTGCATTAACCTCTGTTCTGGGTAAGACTTTTGAAAAGATTATTTTAGACAGGGTCCTGCGATTTTATTTGGACAAAAGGTTTTTCTCCCCTCTTCATGCTGGTTTCCTCCCGTACAAAGGATGTGACAGCCTTTCTGCAAACCTTCTCAACAAAATTTTAATAGCCAGAGCTCAGAAGAAGCTTGTTTATGGCATATCTTTTGACTTAAAGGCGGCTTACGATAACGTATGGCATGATGGACTAATGCTCAAAATATTACAATCGGGGATCAAGGGTAAAATTGCCCTGTGGATTTCTCATTTCCTACAGGATAGAAAAGCCTTTGTTTCTTGGAGAGGTGTTTCGTCTTCTCTATTCAAGCATGATAGAGGTGTCCCGCAGGGTAGCGTCCTTTCCCCGCTACTATTCACGGTTTTTATGAGTGACATTTATTGTGTATTACCTAAAGATGTCAACTGTTTTATTTATGCGGACGATATTTTTTTATTAGTGGTGGAACATAATTTTGAAGCTATTAAAAACAAGATGCAGTTTTGTGTATCAAAGCTGGAAAGTTGGTGTAATGAATGGCACATGGACATTGCTCCTCAAAAGAGTAATATTATAAACCTTTCATCTAGAAAATCACCTGTCGGGTTCGACGTCCACTTTCAGGATGGCCGTATCCCTTGGACCAATAATATTCGCTATCTAGGCATTCAGTTTGCTCCTACCATGTCCTTTAGATTACATATTGATGGGCTAAAAATTAAAGCACTTAAAAAGTTAAACATGATTAAAAGATTGGCCACTCCTGGTTGGGGTGCAAATGCATCTAATTTGTTAAAAATCTGCAACGCATGTATTACTCAATCAATTGAATTTGGTGCTCATACAATCGGTATGACCAATAAAGCTGGTGTAGCATCCTTACAAACGATTCAAAATAACATCCTTCGTTTTGCTCTTGGTCTACCTCGATGGACACCCCTTCCCATACTTTATAAGATTTCAAATGAATTAAACATGAAATTAAGATTCGAAAAGAAAAACATAATTTTCTTTGTGAATCAATTCTCAGCACGGGATTTCACTAACGTATCGAAATCAATTTCCGAAATGAGATCCTTGGTTTCCAATAGAATTTTCCAAAGAGTTCCCTGCGGAAACACTTTAGATGAATACTGTCGTCATGAAAATTTGTCCCTGGATCAAATAATCCCGATCAATGTTCCGGTAAGATTGGACGACTGTAAAAATTTCTGCATAAAGACTCATGGCTTGAAATTTCAGCAAAGGAGCTTGGACCCAACTATCATTAAAATTCTTTTTGCAGAGTTTAAATCTCAGATTCCCTGTGATAGGATTATTTTGGCTACAGATGCATCAAAAACTGTAAACTCTACAGCGGTGGCAGCGGTAAACTGTTCTTCAAATGTGGAAATTAAGGGGTCGATTCACAATATCAACTCAGTGTTCACAGGGGAGGGCTATGCCATAGCTCTGGCGGTGACGAACTTTGTAAAAGAACACAAAGACTATATTCTTCTGACCGACAGTCTATCTAATTTAATGGCCCTGAGTTGCCTTCACTTCCATTCTCCGAGAAGTGTTCTTTTTGTGGCCCGGGTTATATTTAATGCGTTAAAGATTTGTTCCTCTTTGGAATTAAAATACACTCCCGCACATGTGGGAATCACTGAAAACGAGAGGGCTGATAGTGCTGCTAAGCAAGCTCTAATGTCCCCTTATATCTGTAACTGGATCTCACCTGAAGATATAGGCGTGAGTTGTGATAAAATTGTTAGGCATAAACAAAGTTTAGAATGGGTGAAATCTAAATATTATGAGAAATACAAATGGCTTGATGCTTTTAAATTTAAAAAACTCCATCTATCTAGACGAAATGAGGTATTAATTTTCCGATTAATATCTAGGACTCTTCCGGTAAATGCAGTTCTGTTTAAATGTAGGCTCGCTGAGTCACCAAACTGTACCCAGTGTCAAATTCCAGAAACTTGTGAACATTTTGTTCTCTCTTGTAGCAAATTTGAGATAGCTAGAGATGCTCTTCGGGCGAAGTTGGGCTGTATTCCGTTGTCATTGGATTGGATTTGTGACTTTTCCATACAGGGTTGCAATAAAGTGAAGGCTGTTGTTGCTTTCTTGGTTGATTCTGGCAGATTCTAAAGTTTATGCCTAATAATAATAATAAAAAAAAAAAAAGATTCTCTTTGTTGCTTGCTTTGACTTTTGCTGACAGTTCTGTAAACTGTTTTCCCAGTGCTTAATTCTCATAACCAGTGAACTTTTCTTTCTCACTTACTGTATTTTTGAGGCAGGTTGAGTTTTCAGCGAACACAGTTTGGTGTTCCCTTTTATTATTTTATTTATATTATAAATCGTGTGATATTCGTGGTTTTTAGACCTCTTTAACCCGGCACAAGCTAAGAATTTATTCAGGAGCATAAGCCGGAAATAAAGCCTCCTTTCTCTCTCTCTCTCTCTCTATAAATATTTGGTAATGGACAAGAATTTATTTTATTTTACTGTCAGAAAGTAAATTTGTTTTTATTGAGATAAGAATTTTCACTCAGTTAATTTCTAAAATTGAACGTCACTAAACAAATGTTTAAATGTATTAAATTACATTTTTTTTTCATGAAATTACTGCAACAAAAAATGACCCAAAATACTGCAAAATACTTTTTAAGATGATTGCTTATTAAAAACAACAGTATTTGATTAAAATAAAAATAACTTAGAGAATTCATCATTTAGTAAATCATCAATTTTGAGCTAGGCCATTTAAGGCCATTGAATTAGTACTTGTTATTTAATAGTAAGAGATATAACTGAATAAGTTAATATACTATTTGGTTCCTAACGAGATATTTTAAAAGATCGTTTAAGATTGCGATATACAAGTTTTATAGTTAATCTAAAAACAATGTGCTCAACTAACACAAGAGAAGATTATTTTTTTAAAGTAATTCTTTTGAAATGCATTATTATTGGCAATAAAATTTGGATGCATACTTTCGCTACAGAAACCCCTCACCTATCAAATAAAAGGTACATGAAAGCTAAAGCAAGACAAATATATATAGATATATATATATATCAAAGTTCCTCAATACTGACTGTTAACGGTTTTTTTAACACTGCTATTATGTACATCATGAATTCCTACCAATTTTGAAGTTGTTGTTTGAGTAATCTATGCCATTTGCATGCAGCAATTAATTAAAAATTATCTGAAATGGGACAAAATTCAGAGCTTTGGCCCTTTCTTACAGTGCAATTATTATTTAAGAATGTTAGGGGAAACATTTAAAAAATATAGCTCTAGAAGCTCTACACAGTACCATGCACCTTTTTCAAATTTCTACACTTGAAATTGCATCTTAATTACATCAATTCAATGCAAGAAAATTTACAACAAACTTTTAAATAATAGATGACTTTAAGGATGCTTTAAAGTTCAGGAAAAAAAATTTGGCAAAGTGCATGGCAGTCATTAAAATTTTTATTTCAATTTTATCAATTTCATTGAAAATATTGAATTGATATTATTTTCAATAATTACAACAACTTTATAAAAGTATTTTTCTTTTTTTACAAAATTAGAAAATGCTTTTCATTGATTATATCTCATATCTTTTTTATCATAGAAATGCAGAAGTGTGATGGGTCAACTATAATTCAATTTTCTTCAACTTCTTACTTGGATACTTTTCTGTTAGCCAGACTGTAGTGAAAAATCACCAAATATCACAGAATTCTGCCAAATTTCTTAGAGTGATTTTAAAACCAAAAAAAAAAAAAAAAAAAAAAAAAGCCAAATTTCTTTGACGATTTTTCACTGCCGCCCGGTTAACGGTAAAATACCCTTCCTTGAACTTATTTTAAGCGCATATAATTTTCCTCCTAATAATATTAAAAATGAAATGAGTAATAAATTTAAATAATATTAATAAAATCGCATTAGTTTACTTTTACTTTTTTTAATGCTGCACTAAATTAATAGAAGTCATACCTATAAAGATTAGATTTATTTGCAATCATAATTTAATTCCAATTTAAAGTGAATTTAATCAACATTTTTTTAAATAATAATTGGTGTCACATATTATATCAATAGTATACAATTTTTAACAGCAGCTGTGTTTTTACTTAACTGAATTCAATACTACATACATGCAATGAGTACCAAATAACTAGATATTGATGGCTGTTTGAGGTCAATAAAAACATGAACATATGAAAACAAGCAGAGAAAAATTTATTCAAAAGTATTTTTTGCATGAAAATTAAGTAATAAGCATCTTAGCCAAAAAATTTGAGAACCTTTGTATAAATATGCATACCTAAACTTGAGTATTTTTTAAACAATATTTTCTGTTTTATAAAGATACAGTTTTTATTAAAACATTTTTAAAAAATCCATTTTAAATGTGTATTCTTTGAATTTTAATATTTACTTCTGTACCTTCACAACATTCATTATAATTCTCAAATGATTATTTTCGTTTTGACAAAAAGAAATAAAGGATCATAAAAAAAACTACCAATACCAAAATAATTGTCATTTTTTATAATAAATATTTATAGCATTTTTCAATATTTCTTAAAATAACAAACTACCAGTTTATTTAGATAAATACATCATTTCTGGAAATGTCATAATATGTATTAAAAAAATAGAATGACTGAACAGTTTGTGTTCGATCTTTATATATTCTAAAACAAATACAACCCAACAAAGTTGGAAAGAAAAGTTTTAAGTTCCTGCTACTCACTATATTAGGAAATTTTAAGAGGATCCCGGATAAGAATTGAGGATCCCAGATTGGCTATCATCATAAGACTGACTAAAGTACCACAAAACTGAATTTAGAGAAATGCTATTTTCTAAAAGAGTTTTTCAAATATTATTTATTTTTTTAATAAAAAAGCACTTTTCAGAAAAACAAGACAAAAAAAGTCTTATTGCTTCTTAATTCTGAAGTTTAGTAAAGGCATTTTTTTTTTAATGTTTAGCATTCCAAAAATTTAATAAAACATTACTTTTTAATTCATATACAAAATCTTACTTTAGTTTGGAATTTCTTTTTAAAAAATATGAATTGCAAAAAAATGATAATGCTTTAACTTTCAGTTTCCAGAAATAACAAAAACAAATCAGTTAAGTTAAAAAAGAGAATCAGTTCTGTAGTTAGAAACACAATTAATAAAAATGTAAGTTGAAGCATTTTTAAAAGTATTTTTTGATGTTATGGCGAGACAATATATTGTAACTATGCTTCTGAATTATCATATTTAACGTGTGGGGATATGAAATGAAATAAAATGCTTTGTTTGCATTTCTCAAGAAAATTTAGCATTTTTTAAAGACCTTTTCTTCCTCTTCCCCAAAATTAAGCATCTTTAAGGTGCTTAAAAATTGTTTTTAAATTTAAGTACTTTTATTGATACTATCAACCTTGTATATACTAAATTACATTTTTTTTTCATTATCAATAATGCTACATTTGAAATATCGATAATACTACATTTGATTTGCATTTAAATTTATTTATTAACTAAACATTATATGAAATATAAGACTTTTGGATGAAATTATATTAACTGGTTAGTCATTCTCAACAATTGTCAGTTTAATCAAAATAGATTTATATATTTTCAAATAACACTTGACTAATTCAATTAATAATTTAATTTAAGAGTTTATGCAGGTAACTAAGCATATTCTTTAAAATCATCTATACAGTGAACATTAAACAAGTATTTAAAAATCAAAATATATCTATGCTATACACATATGTATCAACTTAGTTTAGTAATATACAGCTTCAAAGCTTGATAATCATAATATTGACACTAATTAACTCTGCTTTATTGTTTTTTTGGGGGGGGATCTACAAGACAAAACTCTACTAATACAAAATTTTCTTAGGGATATATTACATTGATGACAATCAGATGGGAAAAAAAACAAAGATTCTTATTTTTCATGGATATTAATGAATATTTGATTCCAAAACAGGATTTACGATAAAACATGAGATCCATTACAAAAAAAATGAACTGTTCCAAAATAGCTTTTAGAAATTTTAATTCTTCTCAATAAATATTAAGTTAAAATAATTTTACATGCAGGTCAATTGAAGCTGTATATTTACATTCAAAGCAAAGGTAAAATAAAAAGCTAAATGACATAAAAATTTTCTAGACTTCACTGAATCATTTACAAAAGTAAAATTGCAACTGAAATATTCAGTTCCGGTAACGGTACAATAAAATATTTTCGATTTAAGCTTTTCGATTTAATTATCAACACAATTATAATAAAGAACACGAAAACACTATGAGACAGGGGGAAATTGTTCAGATATTCTTCTTGGGGTTAAACACATTAGAAGAAACAGAACTACACTATTAAAGTAAATTAACCGATTTTTTTCTCACCCATGATAAAAGCCCGACTCCAGATGTTCTTAATAGGCGGCACATCTACGACATGAAAATAACACGAAATAATGTAAATATCTTACAAATGTATACTAGATGTCACGCCTTATAAAAAATTGTGTCAAACTTTTATTTTAAAGCTACACTTGACACTTTTTTTACGTCATTGTACAAGACATAACAAACAATCACTCTGGTAAATCATGACGTCAAAATTTTATGATAATTATTGCCAGATTCGGAAACGAGAAAGATTCGTGAAAACATGGCAGTTGAAAAGGTCAATAATTTCGTCTACACAATTCTTTGAAGAATTGCTTGTAAAATAAAATTAATTTTTTTGTTTCACAAACAAATTGATTATTGTAATTTAAAAGCAATGTTGCATCATTTAATCTGTTGATGCATTATAATATTAAAATATGCGAACAAAACCTTCCGAAGAGAAACCGAAACTAAGTGAAAATGACGTCCGCTCTCTTCACTGGAGTGAAACATGCACAAATTTATGCCAAATATCGACCGTTCCCGCCAAATTCATTAGTTAAATCTATTGTAGCATATCTGAAGGAAAAAGTATGCCATTTATATATATTCAGAGATGATGATATATTTATTACTTCAATTTTAACCACGTTGTTAATTATAAGCACTATTTTCATTTGGTTATATAGCTCTAGAACACATTATGATTTCTGTATTAATATGGCATAGAAATTTCAAAGTTGGCATTATCATAAAAAGTTATTCAATTCATGTATAACTGTTAAAATTGTTGCAATTCACTCTTCTAAAAATAACTCTAGTGTAGCTTCAAAGTAAAATGTAATTACTTCGTAGGAGAAATATTAGGCAATAATTTTAATTCTCAAAAGTGAATTCTTTAAATTTAATTTTGATGGCTGGTCATCCATGTGATCAGAATTTCAAAAAAAAACCCAATTAGAACTGTGCCAATGTAAAATTAAACTGCTTGCTTATAGATGATTTTAATCAAAATTAATTTTTTAAAACTTTATTTAGTGTGAACCACCATTTAAACGAGCTGTTGATGTTGGTTGTGGCAGTGGACAAAGTACTGTTGTGTTATCACCATATTTTGAAAGTGTTCTAGGTCTAGACATTAGTGAAGCGCAGATAGAATGTGCCAAGCAGTTTAATTCAGCGAAAAATGTCGAATACAAGTAAGGATGTTTCTATCTTCTTCATTTTTTTTTGTAGTAAATAATAGATGAATGAGCATTTTTGAATTTTGTAAATCTGCCAATTCTACTTCTTACCAATAATAACTTCTCAATAAAATTATTCGAAGAGTAAATATAATACCAAAAATAAATTTCAGAGTTATAGTAAGATGTTTAATATCAATAAAACCTTTCCATGTTAATTTTTAACTATCATTTTCATTTATAAAAAAAAGTCATTTCTGCTATATTTTTTTTTCTTAAATAAAAGCTAACTTAATCAGCTAAAATTAATATTTTGCATCTTTTTGGGGAAACACTGATAATAAGTTTACCAAGACTTAAAGTCACAAATTTTTAATTTAATAGTATTTAACGCATTCTTTTTGCCTACTCTTCCCCACTGATTGTGTTGTTGAAAATAACTGAAGGAATGTTTAACAACTAGTTTTATGCTTTTATTATTTTGATTGATCTAATTTACATTTTTACAACTAAAAAAAATTTAATAATTTTATTAAAAAAATCGACATAATGCATGCAATTTGTGATTATCATGTAATGTATAATTTATACTTGTATTATAAATATGAGTATTAAATTACTAATTAATTATTTTTTAGAGTAACAGCAAAAGAAAAACATTTACCAGTAACATCATGTTCAGTAGATTTGGTGACTTTTTCCCAGTCTTTGCATTGGTTTAAAGAAGAAGAGATTTTTCCAGAAGTTGAAAGAATTCTTCAACCAAATGGAGTTTGTGCCGCTTATGGCTACTGGATACCTATTCCAAAATTAAATGATAAAGATAAAAATATGGAGATTAATCAATTAATAACTCAAGTAATTCTATCTTCCTATAATATTATATATTTAGTAAAATTTTATTGTTAAAACACCATATTAGAATATATTTTCATCTGAAAATTTAAAGTGAGGATTTTCATAAAAATTGGATATGAACTTTGAAACTTAATAATTTCACTATATTATTCTGTCTAAATTGTTATCTTCTGATATACCTGGAAATAGTTATTATATAAGAAATGTAATCTCAAGACATCATAAATTTCCCAAACACACAAACATTTTTAGAATTTTATCTGTTGCTGAATAAATAAGGTAAAATAAAATATCAATTTATAATATTCTTTTTATTAAACCAAATTTTCAGATTTTCTTTCATTTCTATATCATTTCCAATTCTATAGAAAATCTATTCATGTGATTGAAATAGTTCAAAATGCTAGTAGCTCTTTAGAAAAAACTGGAATAGATTTATCTGCAGTGTTTTAGATATCTATCAAATTTTAGACATGAATCATCAAAAGTTAGTGATTTGGCAGTCTATATATCTGTGAATGTGCAAAAAAGATAACTTAAAAAAAATATCTTCTCATTCACATTGTAGATATTATCAAATTTTGAAATCAGTCAATTGAAAAAAAAAAAAAAAAATCTTTTTCTCACTGTACTGTTATGCACATAATTTCCATATAGTGTCAATATACATGAAAGTTGAGAATTTGAAAGTTTTGAATTTGAATAGTTTTCTCATTTATTTTTTTTAAATAAGAGTTAAATTACTAATTTTTGTTGAATATTTAATATCTAAAAAGCTAGTGAAATTTAATATTTTTTTAATTATTCAAATATTTAACTGATTTTTTATTTTTATTTATTTTATATTATTTATTTATTTATTTATTTTCATTTTTTTATTGTGGGTATTTTTTACGGTTGACTTGACAGAGCTGGTGAATAAGGCAATGAGATCTATTAGTTAGAAACCTTGAACCTTTCATTCATAAATCATTGTCTCTCCGAACACTGTAAGGCCTGTGATGCCTCCTTTAAAGATAAGAAAAATTCTTTACACTCCTCAAAATCTGAATGAGAACCTTGGACTTAAGAATTTGATTTGCAAAAGATTCTAAGTTGTATGTCATGACGATGCCTTAAATATATGCCAAGATATCCTTAAAAAATTCTCATAAAACTTCTTTGTCCTCCGAACCTATCTGCTCAAGTGTCTAATAAACAAAGCAGTCTCTTTGAGTTTTCAGTCAATCACAATAAATGGAAATGAATGAAATTTCACAATTACATCTAGGTACTTCAGTTCAGCTTAATTTTGTCAAACAGGCAATTACAGCCTACCAATAATTATAGATTTAAAACTTTTTAAATCCACATCAATGTAAGAAATTATTATGCTTAATCACTTCCATGAAATTTGTACAGATGCTGTACTAAGTGTAATGAAAAGTCTAGCAAAATTTTATCTTAGATTGTGAAATGGTATATTTGTTTTTATTAGAATACAGTTCTGTCATCCATCTGCATTGAACTATGCTATTTAATTTTCTAACATTTTATTATTTTCTTGTATTATTCAGCCAATCTATGTGTTAGTATTGATTTAATACTAATTAGGAAAACAAAGAATTCTACAGATGGTTGAGAGGAAGAACAATTCAGTAATTCATCAGTAATCAAAAAGAGGGACAAAACTTTTTAGTTTTTTTTATTCAAAATTCCTGTTTTTAAATGATGTTTAAGTTTTTCTTTAACTCATAATTTAAAGTTAGAAGAAAAGTTAAGGTTAAATAGAAAATATTGTATTTAATTAAATTTTTGATGTGCTAATGATAATTTCATTATCAAATTTTTAATTATAATTTTTTGACTTGTGAAATCTTTAGTTAGTCTCATAAATTTGACAGTTAATTTGATAACTGAAGTACCTCCCAATCTTTGTAAATACTATAAAATATTGTTGAGTATAATGAACCATATATTATAATTAGGAACATTTATAATAGAAATAAGGTTGTGTGATTTAGTTTTAAATTTCAACATATGTACAGAAATTTTCTTATCTTATACCAAATTCTTTATTGCTATTTATAATGTTACTTAATATATTTAATTTAATATTAATTATAGAAACCTGAACAATAGGTTATTATGTACTCTATAAACAACAACCTGAAATAATAGAAATAAAAAAAAATACAATGGATATAATTGAAAGTAAATTCTTGTATATTGATACATTTGAAAACTTGCATATATTTACATGGACACATGCATTAATTTTTAGATGAAAATAGTGTAATTTTTTTTAATGAAAGATTTGGTTCAATATTTGGATCTGGGCTTTAAATATTTAACATCACTACATTATATCATTAAGTATATTATAATACTATCAGCTACTTTTATGTTTCCTTTTTCTCACTCTCAATTTTTCTCAGACAGACTTCCTATAAAAGTGGATATTGCTCAAAATTATATAAAAATTTACAAATATGGTGTTAGGGCCAAATTTTAATCTCTAGTTCTAAATGGATTTTTTAAGTTATTTTTTTTTTCACAGACATACATAATATCAAAATGGGTTTTTAAGATTAATGGAACTCTAAATATCATAATTCCATCTCAATTTTCTAAAGATTACAATTCTATACTTTCTATATGAGAAAGTAAGATTAATATAATTATTTTCATTGATAAAAGGAAATAATTAAAAATTGATGATAATAACCTTTGATCTATTTTGAAACTGATTATTAAGGACAAAATATTTTGTACCAAATATAGATGCAATTAACTTTTTAAAGCAATATTATGCTAAATAGTTTTAGAAAACTATAGAGGTTTCTCAACATATTCTAAATTTAAAAAAAAAAAAGAAGAAAAGAAAAGAAATCTACAATAACAAAGTTCTTGTGCAAGGACATTATTATGTTTAAAGTCATTATTTGTCTAAATTAATTTAAATTATTAACCAGTT
>JAOUZG010019115.1:3218126-3239582 GCA_026289955.1 Argiope argentata
CATTATATATATATATATATATATATATATATATATATATATAATGATAATTTTTTTAAGCTTTCATTTTCAATTTTTTTAGGTACCTAACAAAGTGTTGGAGCTTGACCAATTTTGAAATGAAATAACAGCTATGATGTTGTAGTTCTTTATCAAGCTTTTAAAAACACATCTGTTGTGAAGAAGAATATATAAATATAAAACAATACTGGTAAAAGCAGATCAGCCTTTTAAAAGTACATCTGCTTTTAAAGAAGCATATATAATAATAATGCAATACTGGAAAATTATGTGAAAAATTCTTCATCCAATTATATCCAGCAAACCTTCATTTTTATTTTCTATCCTTAAATTTCGGAAGCACTTAAACCTTCTAACCAAAACAACATCATGTTTTCACATGATAATATTTAGTTATAATACAAGTGTTTTATAAATTATAAAATATAATTTAAAACTTTAATGCTTGGTTTGAATTTGAACAAATTTAAATGAATGGGTTTTACAATCAAAGGGCCATACAGAATTAAATTATTCATAAAATAATTCAAAGACTGGAAGTTTCAAAATTGACGAGCCTATTTAATAATCTATCCTGTATGAATATAAAAAATAAAATAAAACTTAGGATCTGATCATCTATTCTCTTTTTACATTATATCATATTACTGAAAATATTTGAAATGTTTATAAAATTATAAACAATATTAAAATTTGCATTATTGTTGTCTTTTGAGATTACATGCAACATCTTCTATAAAACTGAATCAAACATTGTATTTAAATTAGGTTTTTAAAAGAAAGCTTCTTCAGTATGAAAAAAATAAGCCAAATCTTCGAATCTTGATTGTCAATACTGGGAAGAAGACCTGAGATAAAATATTTTTAGTAATAATAAAAAGATTTGAATTTCATACAGCAGCTAAAAGTATTACTATAGGTATACCAGAAATTGTTTTAATTAGATAACAATTTTTTTAAAACTAAAGTCATATCATAGAAAAGGTAATTTTTTAAATTTGCAAATGATTTTCAAAAAAATTGAAATGTTTGAAAGTTATCAAAAGAGAAAAAAAATTCAAAGTCTTAAGTTTTTAATATTATTAAAAAAAGAAAAGAAAAAAGATTCCAAATGTACATATTTTTACCTTGTAAAATAGTCTATATTTTTTAGACATTTATTATTCTATCATTCTGTAATGCAACTGCAGATAGTCAATTTTAATATTTGAGCAGATTAAAATTACATATTTGTTTACTTAAGAATGTATTTATATTATTTCTCTGCAGTATTTACATGAAGACAAACTTGGACATTATTGGGATGAAGAACGATATATTGTTCAAAGCCATTATTCCAAGATAGATTTGCCATTTAAACATACTCAAAGGTAATTATTCAGTTTTATTAAGAGTATGTATAATTATTTTTGCTATTACATTTAGTTAATGAAAAAAAAATCTAATATTCCAATCCGAAATTTCTTTTTAGAAATATCTAAACTGATAAAACACCAATGCTTTTTAAGCTGCATACTTTATCCTTAATTTAAATATCATTAAAATATATGAAGCTTAATATTATGATCTAGAATAGCTAAAAAATCTATTTATGTCACAAAAATTACATCAAAGAATTGTTTTAAATTGAATATATTTCTGTTTGACTTTATTCAAGAATATTGTTACTAAGGTTTGAGAAGACACCTTTTAAATTTATTTAATTTATATTTTTATAGTTCTTTTCTGAACTAATTTTAAACTTTTCAAATAACAATGGTTAAATTAATTCATCAATATAATTTTCCTTTACCTCTTTTTGAACCTAGAAATATTCACATAATATAATTATTATCTCATGACATCTTAACTATTTTATGTCTGTATGTTTTAATTAAATTTAAATAATTTTGCTTTAATTTAAGTTGACATTTTTTTCACTATTTCAATAATAACAGCAAATAAGGGTAACCCAGGATAATTTTAATAAACAGTTTACAGTTGTTGCATTTTTAGGCAATGTTCATTTCTAAGAATTATTGCATGATGCAAGTATTGTTTGCTAAAATTTATTTTGCAGTGAATTCAACTCAAATATATATTCATGACACATTTTAAAAAACATTGTTAAAATTTGCATTCCAAGAATGTAAGCAGTAAAAGTGTTTAGAATGCTAATAATTATGTAGCCCTAAAGATATCCAATATTTCAAAAATCAAAATATTATAAAAATAATATAAAATTCGATAATGTGAATTTTTAATTAACAATGAATTGAATTACTTTTCAAAAGTTGTAGCAAAATCTTAAAGAATTATGTGTAAACAGAATTAGATCTATATTTAACTGGTGAATTGGCATTATCATTACTTTCAGTTATTTGTAATCAAATGCAAGGATGCCAGAAGATATCTTTTAGTCAAAATAAAAGGTACAAAAATTTCTCCAATTAGTATTAATAAATCATTTATTATTTACTAATTATGATATGGAAAAGATTTTTATAATTACCTTTTGACTCATAAACTTTAATGGTATGGATATTAAAGTACTTTATTTTGCTTTTAGGAATTATTTCCATAATTTTTTCTATTATTTATTTTGAAGAAGTAAATATGATTAAATTAAAATAAATTAATAATTATTTTTTTAAAGACACCATAATGGCTATTTTCATTATTTATTTTCATTTCTACCATTTAAATAACATTATTTGAAATTATGAAAAACTAAAATTTATAAATGAAAAAATTAATGCAATTTAGCAAAGCTTATAATGTAGAAGTTACTTATAGTTGCATTTATCTATATTAATAAAAATGGTTCTTGAAATGCGTTGCTAAGCGCAAAACTAGAGAACGGCTTGGCCGATTCAGCTAATTTTTAAAAAATATTTCCGTTAAGACACGAGGATGGTTCTTATGAAGAGAAAAAATGAAAAAACTGCGCGGAAAATAGTTAAAACGACACTTTTCTTACTTTCCCGCCAAAAATCTGCATTTCCTTCCCCCACATCAACTGAGTAAGATAGCAGGAAGTAATAAATTATGATTTGTTTAGAAAGAAATGCGCGAAGTCAGTTGGTTTTCATTCATAGATAACGGGATGTTTAAAAAAGAAAGAAAATAGTTGCTTTTATTATTAGTCGGTATGAATATTTAATCTATGCCTGCTCAAAATAAAATTTGGGCAGGGAAGAAAAAAAAGAATAACAAAGAGAAAATAGGGTTTGTAGAAACAAAATTAGTGAAGAAAAAAAGGATAGAAAAAAGAAAAGAAAAGAAGGATGTGTGTGTTTCAATATTATTTCCTCTGTGCGCGGCATTTTCCAAGCTGTTTTTAAACTTTCGCATCTCTTGAAAACCAATTGTGTCTTTATTTGTTTAGTGCGTTTACATTTATGAAAATTAGAATCTTCTTATTCTATATAAACGTAGAATTTTAGACCTTTCCCTCCACCATTTAAGTAAAATATCAATTCCGGGACAATCATTGCTCGGATAGAAAGAGAAAGATGAGTAGTACAATGAACAGAACATCTGAAGAAAATAATACTATAAATGAATGATATGATTATCAAAATTTGTTTGGTTTAAAAATATTTTGGTGAGAAACCTGTTATGAGACACAGCTACATAAAATATTATATGAAAATTTTAGCGAGCATTAATACAGGCGAACCGACTGGTCGCCAAAGGCGGCTAGTTTTGTATAATTTCCTTGAAAATTTGTGTTTACTAAAAGCTGCATTATGATATACATGTGAACACTAATCCCATATTAAATAAAACATTGTAAATAATTTATTTTTGTAACTTTCTAATAACAAAAATGTCCATGTAAATTAACCACAAAGATATTTGAAAATATTTTAGCTTATTTTCCTAATATTTTGAACAATAAACAGAAAATTTTACATACATTTAAATTTAATAATATACTAAAAGAATAATTCATTTTATGGATTAAATAATAAAACTTAGTAGTAAACATAGTTTATTTTCATAATTTATTAACTTGTATGCATTTAAAATTTTATTATTAAATCATGCTTCATATAGAAATACTCTTAATCTGCCCTTTTCTTATTTTAAAAGTCAGTTGTATTAGGTGATTTTCTTTGAATGTTAAAATAAATAAAGCTTAGATGCAACTTCAAAATTCATTTAAGAATTGAAGTTATAACAGACAATTGTTTTTAACAGGTTAGAATTTGTACAAAAATCTGTTAGTACCCTTCAAGATTACATGGGATATCTTAGTTCTTGGAGTTCTTATCAAAAATTATTAAAGGAAAATCCAGTAGTTGCTAAACAACTATTGGATGAAATTGAAAAGAAGTAAGTATTTAACACTTTTAAAGTATTTGTTTTGGAAATATTGTTGATTTCTTTTTATTTAAATCAATTACCATGCATTTTTTTAAAACAAAAATCTTTTTTTTTATTGGATTGTTTGCAAAAACACAAATGCCACCTAGCTTCCATAGAACACAAATGTTATATTTCAGTATTATGATGGCTAAAATAAATTTTTGAAAATTAGTTTCATACATGCAAGTTGTAAGGATCAATATTCTTTGTTTCATCCAAGTTAGAATATTTTTATTATTATTAGCAAAAATAATTATACAAAAATGAAAATGAATTAGTCATCATTGTATTCTTCTCATCCTAATGATTTACTAATATTTCCTTTCATTTTAAAAGAATATATTTTTTAAAGATGTCACTGACTTGCATATAAATATTTACAGATTAAAATGAATTTACATGAAATGCAATTTATAAATATTATTCTTTCATCTTTACAATGATCTCTTAAAATAAAATTTATTTATTTACTTATTTTTTGTTTCAGAATCATTACAATTCTAGGAGAAGAAAAGTCTACTTTGAATTTGTGTACAGATTTTTTTATGATAATAGGTCATAAATAGTCATTTGCATTGATGACTGTATTGTTATAATAAAATATTTGGTTATTTAAAACATTTTTTGAATATTTAATAAATGGACATAATTGAAAATCAGAACAAGAATAAAGTATATAAATATATTTATTATAAGAACAAAATTTATCAACAATCTTTCATAAAATGCACTACATTTATGTAACTGGAAATAACAACAGTCTAATTATGTTTTAGGAATGCATACATTTATTAAAGCTCATCAACTTAAAATTTTAAATCAAACATAGAAGTGCAATCTGACAGTCATAAAAACTAGTGTAACCAAAAATGATTAAATTATATGAAAGTTTAACAAATAATATTTCTAATATAGCTCTGACTTAAGCTGCATTAAGATTTTTACAATAGCAGTAATAATATAAAATAGAAAAAAAATATTCATCTATAATATATAGTATTATTGCTTTTAATATGAAAAATATTTTCATTGTGAATTTATTACATAAAAAATTAATATTGCAAAAGAATAGTTCTTTTGTTACTTAAAGAAATCTAGATTATATATGTAAGTAATTATTTATACAATTGATTTCAATGAAATTACACAGTTAGCTATGATTTGTAAAATTCAGCATTTTATTTTAAGAATATACATTATACTCAAGTGTATATTTTTAAAGTAATCATATATAATAGAAATGATAAATATTCTACATTTATGAAATATACTTAAAGCTACCACATAACTGTTTTAATAAAAAAAATCACCATAAACCATAAAATATATAACATATGCCTGTGAATTATTTCAGAAAATTAATATACAAATAGCGAGAAATAACCATTTGTAGAATATAAAAACATAATTTAGTTTGAATTTCCAAAACACATTTGGCTTTAAGACATTTCAGTATCTAATAAATTAGCAGCATGTAGCTCTGAAAATAGGTACTTTTTAATTATGAAAATATGTACATCTTTCTTTATAATTCATATTTGAAATGATTGCAAAACTAATTCAGGTAAAATTTAATTGGATTGAATAATTACATAACATTGATGGCAATTGACATGTCTCGTAATGTTTTTTTATGCTATTAATATTTACTTTTAGCAATATAAAACCAAGGTCATTTTATTTTTAAAATTAGATCCTTTATAAAATGCCCTTGTATTTTCATTAGTTATAAAAGCTTCATTAAACAGAACATAGCACTAAAAAATTACCTTTTAAAACTGCCATTAATACAAATATTCAAAAGTTGTACATGCATGTACAATAATTGCACTTTCATTAATTCAGTTCAACTGATGCAATAGTATACTTTACTTTTAAAAAATCTTTCTATTTGTAGCATAAATTGTCTAAAATATGAAAAACTCGTATCTCAAACTAAGATAGGATTTGTAATTCAACATTAACAATTTTTTTCTCTCATTAAAACTAAATACATTAAAAGTTGAAACAAAAAAGTTTTATTTCACATAACTAAAAATTCATATTAGTTGTGTAAACCAGTAGGAGAAAACACACATAACAAAAAAACACCAGTACTGAATAATATCCATTGTTAGTTTTGTAACTGCCAAAGAAGGTGGTTTTACTTTTTAACATCCTCGGCATAATCTTTGAGAACTGCTTTTCCAGCATCTTTTGCTGTGCGCTTGGCAACTGCTTTGACTCCAAGAGATTGAACATTATGAGTTGTGAGAGCAAGATTTCCAATTGAGTACACCGCATTACCTACAACTTCACCAGCTTCATTACCATACCTAAACAAAACGCACACTGAGGTTATCGTAGTAAATATATATGTATAAATTCTTTTAAAAATTTCTGTGTTTTGGCTAAGAATAAACATGTGCTACCTGTGTCCTACAATGTTCACAGTTTCAGTACTAAGACTTTTAGCCAGTATTCTTGCCGCATTTTCCAGTCCTGAGTAAATAGTTGAAAAACCTAAAAATATTACATTTTAGTACAAATGTTTTGTATCTATTATATAAATTTTTAATATAGAATTATTAAAAAAAATATTGTTAAATGGTTTTCATAAGAAGGAAAAACACTTTATACTTTATTTATGATTATATATAAAATCAGGTGAATTTCATTCATGCTTGCATTGTTAATACATAATATTCAAAACAAAATATTGTATGTACAGTTAGTTTCCTATTTTTATAAAAGCCAAATTATCTGTGGTACATATTCTCATAATCAATAGTATTTCGATGATTCAGACAGTAAAAAATTCCACATAGACAAGATAAATTTTTTTAAAGAAAAATTATAAATCATAGACTTAGCAAAGCTTACTTTTTGTAATAAACAAAAAAATCAAAACAAGCTATTTTTAAGAGTAAAAATTTTTAATTACTTTTTAATAAAAAATACAACAGATTTATTCCATAATACAAAGAAATTAAAATTATATTTAACTCACTAAATCATAATGAAATATATTTTTTGAACTATACCATACCATTTTGTAATCATTAACAGTAATTTTACTTATTCTTTTTTCTAATAACTTCTTTAAATAAATTTATCAATTTTTCTAAGATCCATGATTTTTTACCTTGTACACCACCAGCTGCAACAGTAAGTACACCATCTATTGTATCTTTTGCTTCTTTAGGATCACTTTTAAATGTTGAAGTAAGAAATTTTGTTCCATGTTCACGGATGTGTGGGGCAAGTTGTGCACCAAGAGCAAAAGTCAAATCTCCCAATTTCTTCACTAAATTAAAATAAATAAATCTAGAATTATATTAAAGCCGAAATTCTTGAGATATTCTTCAATTAAAAATATATTAGAAAAAATATGCACATTATTGCACTAGGCAAGGAATGCTAATGAGTACGTTCTTCTTTAAATATCTTCATAATAATATAATAGGTTAAATCTAAGAGTAGTTTTTTTTATGATAAACAGTTTTAAATCTTATAACAAGTATCTAACCATCTTCATTAATTTTCTCGATTCTGATATTAAATCTATATTTATCTATAAAAGCAAATAAATTTACTATTTTTAGAGTTTTTAATAAAATAGAGTTAGGAATATAATATTTCAATTTCTCAACATCTTAATATGAATGTAGCATATTAAAAGAATATGCAGCATAGAATAACAAAATTGTGCTGATTTGTTAATTAAAATTGTATTTAATCAATATCTCTATAGATATTAATCAGAGAAATAATAGAATATATATAGAATAATCAAAGAAAATATATGTTAGAAACTTCTCTTGCATGTTATATGAAGTAAATATTTCAGAATGATTAAAAGAGAGAGAAAAAAAATGTTAGTAAGATGAAATATGAGAATTTTAAATCACATTTAATAAAGACATGACATTCTTTAGATATTTTTCATATTATTATAGAGGAAAAGTAGTTTTTTAATACTTTCTTAATGCTTTCAATTATATATTTTGAGAATTTAAATATAGAATGTAAATTTGGTTTTTAAGAATTTTTAAAAATACTTTTGAGAAAATTTAGAATAAAAAATCCTTTACATTAAATTTTTTTAAATATTTTTTGTGCATACATTAAAAATCTTATCCGATAAGTCATTAAATTTAGAAAAAGGAACTACTAGGACATCAACATTTAAAACTTAAGGTATGAATTGTTATGAAAAATAAAACACATAAATATAAACTCATGAAAAATGTATTTTTGAATGTCTTTATCTAAATTTTAAAACATTCTCTTATTTTGTATGCTAATTCATTTTATAGTTTCATTCATATTTCAAAACTTATTTTTTAAAATTACAAAGTTAGGTTAAGAGAAGATATGTTTAAAACTATTTTGGTCTTGCTTGAAAAATCAAACCTGTCTGTAAAACTCTGAGTTACCTCATTTTTTAATTACTTAAATTTTATTTTAAAATATCTAGAAACTTTTTCATGAAAGTAAGAACTAATACTACCTAAATATCCTGTGGCTCTTAGGGCTACTCCTGAAGCTTCATGGGCAATTTTCAATCCTTCCTTAACACGAGGATCAATAGTAACAGGTGTAAGTTCAGGTTGTATCTTTTGGCGAGCTTTGGAAGCTCCTTTGTGAATTAAATCACTACTAACTTGTGCTCCCTTTACAATACCAGCTGACAAGTACTCAGCCCCTTAAAAATTAAAAAATTATTTCTACTTATTCAAAATTTTAAAAAAATGCTTATGTTTGAATATTATAGTTTTTAAGTGATTTGATCATATAAACATGATCCATCTTGAACAGATAGCATGAGTGTACAGCTCTTCTGAAAATAAAACAAAAAGGTTGACAGACAAAAATTTTTTAATTAATTTGATTTCTGTTATATATATATATGCTACATTTTGTGTCAAGCAAACATTTGCTGAAAGGTATATTATGCGTTTACAAAGGAAACTTCAGTATAAACAAAAAATTGTTGCTCTTGAATATTCATGATAAACAAGTCCCATCAAATACAGCTTGTAAAAAGTAATTTCAAATATTTAAAAAATAATTATTTCAATCTGCTTGACAAAGAGCAGAATAAACTACAAATAAAATAATACAAGCAAAACTTTTGAATTCATTCATTGAAGGAAAGAGTTTACATTTTTTATTTGAAGGAAAGTTGAATGTCCAGAATATGATAAAAGACAATAGGATTGTTTTCCAACATGACATTGCTTTATTTCTGGATACTAGATCAGTAAAAGAGACTTTAAGATCCCTTATGGGATGTGTTGCTCCATCTATCATATTAATCACATGTATCTCTTTCAGACTATTATTTACTTTACTCCTGGTAGAATGCCTTTTTGAATAAGATACAATTCTGGGGCAGATGTCAAAAATTGACAAAACCTTTTTTTTTTTTTACATTTAATTAATCAGTCTTTTTTTTCTCTGGTAAATTAACCATTTCCCAAAAGATGGATAAATATTGTAGTTTCTAAAGAAGAAATATTTTCAATAAATCAGTCTTTAATTTTTTATAATAAACAATGTCTTTTTTTTTTAATTTAAAAAAATAACACTCATAGTTGTACACTCAATAATATATATCTAAACATATACAATTTGATCAAAAATACCAAAAGCTTTTAAATTTGCATCCCCCCCCTCTCATAAAAGCTAGAAAAAATTCATTACTACTCTCAAAGAAAGTGTCTGAACTTGCATTTTATAGTGGAAATTCAGGTACTAGGGAAGGAACAAATTACAACAACTATATAAATAAAATAAAAACAACAAATACGGAACAATCAGAATTAGTCATCCCATTTCACAGAAAACTTAATAATTTGTAACTTTTTTTCAATGCACTATTTATATGCAGAAATACATTTTCAAAAAGATATATAAGTTGGTTTCTTTTAATTACATAATTTTCAAGATTTATCCCTCCATATTTAGTATGTGATACAAAACTAAAAGTGACAATATGTCAGCACAGCATTATATAAAAGTCAAAGAAATATTTTGAATTATTGAAGAAATAAAATAATTTGAAATACATTTTTCTTTACAGCATATAAACTGTTTAAAAACTGATATTGAATAAGCAGATAGTTATAATACTGATACTTTTTTTATAATTTCAAAGTCAGATATGCCGGGCAACTTATATCAAAATTTTGGTAATATACTGTTAAGATTCAGAAAGATACAGCATAACAGTGAATAGCTTTATAATTGCTTTTTAAATAAAGTAAAATATAAATGATTTTTTTTTCAAACAGACATTGTTTAAACTTGAATCTTTAATTACACTAATAAAGGTGTGCAAAATTCACAACATAATTAGAAGTTAAATGTATAATTTAAATTGCACTAAATTAACTATAGTAGAGTGAAAAATTAATGTTAGCACATTCATATTATTTGTATAAAAATTTTAAACTGTGTAATTAAAAGCATCTGGACACTTTTATGCTGAAAATATATGTTTTAACGTTATCACGATTCCATCCAAAAAGCATGAGTTACACAGAAGTGTTTACTGACATGATTGTTGAGATATTACATTACAATAAAATCAAATAAATTTTACAACTAATATATTCTATATAGATTTGACAAATAAAAACCAATATAGAAGTTTACCTGTAACTAAACCTTTAGAAATTGTATCACTAAACCTTCTTTTGTCTGCATCTTGTGGTCTTGGAGATGCAGCCCTTGCAATAGTTGGTTCACTCCATTTTTCTCCTTTTAAAGCTGTGAGTTGATTTAATATATCTAAAAACTGAGCTCTTTGTTCTGGAGTAACAGATGAAGGCAATATCACACCAACTGCAGAATCTAAAATATATATTTAAATTATCTTTAAAAAATTATTCTTCCACTAAAAGATAAATTTTAGAAGTGGATAAATAATAATGACAAGTTGTCCTTTATACACTTTTGCAAAGATAATGTTATAAATCTATAAATTGTTTAACAGCACAAAAAGTCTTTTTTATATGGAAGATAATTTTACAGATATAATAATGAGTGCTGATTGGAGACAAAATCAATGGGCAGCTTTGGTGACAAACTTTACAATTATTTGACTACAAAAATGAATTTTGCAGAATATTCAAGAATTTTGGCAGTATTTTCAATAAGACTAAAGGTTCACAGTTTATTATAGAAGCTAGTTTGTCATTGAATCTATAAAAAGCCGAGACAGAACAGAAGTGAACAGAAAGCAATTGAATTGAGTTCAGACAAGTGATTGAGAAAATTTTCTTAGGAATTCTCTCTGACTTATAATTGTTACGATTTTTATTACCTGCATATGCTACAACTGCGTTTTCATGTATTATTTAAATAAATTACTAAACTGACTTTAGAATTGTTTTGAAAATTCTTTTAATATGAAAAATAACAACTGAAAGTTACAATTTAATCAATTCAATTTAAGATCTCTTAAAAAAATCCTAGTTCATTAAAACTATATATTTTTTTGGTATATAATAATTATTTGCTTTAAAAACATATGTTTCAAAAATAAAATAATTTTATCTATCAAGAAATTAATAAGAAAGGTTTGTGTATTTTTTTGTGTAGCCTTTAAAAATCAAGGAATAATTTTTTACACTATTCTTCAATGAAGTTGTATAAACAATAACCTATAAATATCGGGATCTCCTTAGTACTCACAAATCCTCCAAATATTTGAAATATTTATTCCAATCTAACACATAACAATATTATTGTAATATTATATTGAATATGTAGTAATATATTCAGAATAATACATATTAAATAGACCACATACCTCTACCCACTCCAACATTTGGAAAAAGAAAGGCACCATAACCACTCTCTAAAGCAGGTGATTGTCCAGGTACCAAAGGGTAGGTCCAATTTCCAACCTGAAGCCAAGCTGGAGGCCTAATATCAATTGGACTTTTCTGATCAACAAACTGATACACATGCAATGAAGATGGTGAGTGAGGAGCACTTACAGACCCATCAAATGAAACAAAAAAGATCTGAACATCTCCCGATATACAGAATAAATCAATAACTTCAGAACTCATTCTGCGCCCATTAGAAGCAGCATTCCCATTCAACTCAGAAACTCCTGGACATGAAGATCGCCTTTGTGAAGTTACTAGCTCATGTTCACATGCCTCATCATAGCTAGGAGGTAGCTCAAATGGTTCAGGAGGTGTATAAGGAGGAGAGGCTGGGCTGCTTGGTGGTATGCCTCGAAGCTGACTCCTTACCATTTGTAAGGTTCTTTCCATCTTTTCCTGCAATTTTCGAGCATGCTCCCATTTGGGACCAGTGCAGAATTCATGATCACATCTTACACTCAGAGCTTTGTCAATTTTTTCGAGACCTTTTGTGTACATATCACGAGCGAGATCAAACTGATCCTGCTCTTGATATGAGAGTCCCTGAGAAATGTACAAATAGGCTTCATCATGATTAACTTGAATTTGATGTATCAATTCCTGATGTTCAGCTGATAGACTGCTTTCAGATGAACTAAGCGCCATAAAAATCTGAAAAATAGAAATTATGCAGATAAATAACTTATAACAGTTTTTCAGATGTTTTTAGATATTTATGTTGCAATAAAAATTTTAAAATATATGTACTATTATAAAAGCATTTTCAAACTATTTATAAATACTTTATTCTAAAAGTAGTGCTTACTATCAAAGAATAAAACATTTTAAATTTTTATAATGTAACTACAATTAATGTAATTTTTGCTATATAATTCAATATAAGGTATCAAGAACAAAAATTGCAAAATTTAAGATTAATTAAAAATGTTAAAAAGAGATTTATTTGACATTCATTTTGAATATTCATTTGAATATTTTATACAAAAATTATACCAACAAAAGTAATGCAATTAAATATAATTATATCCGAGGTAAGATAATAAGAATTCAAACAAAAAAATTAAAAGTTTTCCATTCGTTGTATGAAAGAAAATCATCCAAAAATTGTATCTTTTAAAATTTATTTTATTCTTAAAAATATACACTCCATGAAATACTTATTTAAAAACAGAGTTATAAATTTTGAAATTAATGTATGAATGGAACAATATTTAATATTTGCATCTAGCATCAAAATAAAATATCAGATGTGTATCAGATATACTTGTAACACTCAATCATTTATTTAAATCTTAGTTTTGTAATCACATATAAAAATTAACAATTTTCTCAATATTTATTAAAATTCATAAGAATAACTCTGAGTGATCATTTTTCAAGTCATATGTTTAATGCTACCTAGATAACAAATAAATAAGATAACCTTGCTACTCCTAAACAAGCCATCACTTAGATTCACCAAGAACTAGGAAGTGAAAAGAGATATATTTTTCCAATAATGAATGTGACACAGACTTTCAATAAATATTCAACAGACCAAAGCAATCTCAGATTAGGAAAGTTTATTCAGCAGCAGAGCTTTTGTCAAATTTTCTCTAGTTATTAGCCTTTTCCTCAAGGCCAGTTTCTTGTCTAACCACCAATCTGATAAGGAAAATCTACAATGGGCAGCAACCAGCTGAGGATTATGCTATTAGAAGTATTCTAGAATATCCTACAATTACTATTTGTCATCCTATTAAACTTTATTTCTTTTCTTTTTTCTTTTTGCACAAAATGAAATGTAAATGTAAAAGAAGTAATGATCAAATTTCTGAAATTCAGTAATAGTCACTAATCCAAATGAAAAATTAGTTATGGTCTCAGGATGAATAAATATAAAAGTTCAACAAATATTTACTGAAATATAATTTCCAAAAAAATATTCCTCTCTTCCATTCGAGTGAATTTAGAAATTTAATATGTTTGTAATATGCTCAAGTTTCATGTTATACTGTAGTTTAATATCACATAGTTAAAGCAAAAGAAATCACACCCTGAAAGGACATGGGAAAGCCAGAAAATCCATGTAATTCAAAAGTGTTTTATTATCATGTCAGAACATGATGTTGATAAGGGTATGAGGTTTTTGGCATCAACAAAAATTAAAAATATATATATTTGCATGAGCATTTCAAAAAATCAGCTTTTAATAACATTTTGGCATTGCATTTACAAAAGCTCAGATTTTAAAAAATTAGTCAATGACTACAGTAAATAAAACATAGTAAAATGTAATTTTGAGTACATGATTATATGAAATGAAATAAACAGGAAATATGATTTCTTTTTAACAATAAATGCAGGACAGTTTTTTGGATTGTTTGCCATACTAAACTAAATAATTCAATGAAACAATTAAAATGAATAAAAATATAATTTAGCTTGAAAAAGGACATGGTGTTTGGCCATTCAAGAAATTATTTTCCGACATTGATATGTTGAAATATGCATAACAGATTTCATTTTAACCTTTTTATATTTAATTTAAGTGGTTGCAGTCTTTAAAAATGCAGAGAAAAAGTATTTAATACATGTATTTCTTAAAAATCATTTTAAACAAAATTTAGCCTTCCATAATCAACAGTAGTCAGTATTCATGGATGTATAGAAGCATTTAATACTATAATACTTTTATCATCAAAACTAATTAGAGTTATATAATTTTTAGAAATATATATTAATTTAATTTGAGATATATGTATGTCATCTAACAATAATGTTGAATTAATACAAAATTAAAAAACTAATTTGGTTTTCATTCCCAAATAATCTGTTAAAATAACTGGTTTGTAATTTTTTTAAAGCATAATTTTCTGCACATGGGAACATTTTTATGTACAATAAATAGATAATTTATAATCATTAATTAACAAGAAAATAGTACAAGAAATAGATACAAGTTACAAAAATCTTGTTTTTAATGTCTAAATATTGGTAGTTTTACATAAGGATAGATTTTTTTAAATAACTTTTTTTTTTGGATAACAAAATTATCTTATGATATTTTTTTTACATATTACTCCTTATATAATAATTTTGTCACTCCAAAACCTTTGAAATGCTTCACTTACTGACAAAAATTAAATACAAATAATAATAATGTGTTTAAGACACACATATTCACAAAGAAGCAATAAGTTCAATAACAAAATTCTGAAAATAAAATATTAATAATAATTTCATATAATTTCGGTAATATAAAATGTATATGTACATTGGCTGAATTGAATTAAACTACATTTTCTAATAGAATCCTAATAACTGAAAGCAATTCTCAAACTTACTAAAAAATTAATTTAAGCAAGTTTCTCATGCTTGATTATAGAATAAGCAATAAACTCCTTATGCTTGATGATAGAATAAACAATAAACTTCTTATGTTTGATTATATAATAAGCCATTAAACTTTTCCCAAATTCTCCATGCTTCTGATAATCCGTGTCTGTACCGAGAAAGAAATCTCAGTACAGAATTAAGAAAATTTTGGATATTTGGCTCAAAGGGTAAATTTATAAATTATTAATAAATTAAGGATCTGCTTCCTTGATGCTTGGATATTAAATTAAGGCTACGGAATATTATGATCTGATACCGGCAATTTACAACTGATATAGTTACCTTTCGACGAATGTACATATTATAAATATAACACACGAGCGAAGAAATCGGTCGCATTATGCACTCCTAACACACATAAAAATTGTTACTAAATAGAAAATAGTTGCGTAATTTAAATACTTACAAATAAGAAAAAATTGTGAAACAAAGGAACAAGGAAAACTTTTGACAGGTCAAGGGTTGTTAAATTCTAGAAATTCTATTCCCATGCAATCCTGACATAGGATGCCCGAATACCACATAACAACGTCTGCTAAGCCAACCGACTTGTCTAGTTTTCAGTTTTCCTCAAATTGTTTTGTTGCCACCTAAATATAGCACTCAAGTTTAATTAACAGCAGCATTGTCTGCAAAAAAAAAAAAGAAAAAAAAGATGAAAGTGGAAAATATTTAAAAATTAATTTTCATTTAGATATTAGTTAATACATTTATTTATTTACGTACTTTTTTGTTAATTGCTTAGTTTTCCTTATATCATAATCTTGCTTTCTATGAACCTGGTGACGATAATTTCAGTTAAACCATGTGTGAAATGTAGAAAGGAATTTCTGCTTTGTTTTAACTGAATCTATTTCAGATGTAAACAAATAGTTCTGGTTAAAAGTAAATAAACACACTATATCTTCTAATCTAAGAATTTTCGAAATTATTATAATAATATTGTTAATGTGTGCGTAAGAAGTGTGCAGTTCCATACTTTATTTGTTTTTGTTGAAATTCAGAGAAGTGTCACCATGACTAAATGAAAAAGAATGCACTTTAAATATATTACGTTAATTGAGAGGAATGTAATATTTTCACAATTTTTTTCATTAATTAATATGCAATTGATTTAAATTAGAAATGTGCACAAGTTGGTTTATGAGAAGATGGCGAATGTGGATTCGTCCGGTCGTGATGATGTCCTATGGCTTGATTATTTTAATTATATTGCCTTTGTGCGCTGTGAAATTTCAACAGAATGGCATGTCACCTCAAATGCAAGCTTGGCTTACAAGTGGAATTTTCGTATTAATGGCTTTGCCCATAACATTTTGGGAAATAACACAGCATTTAGTTCATTACAATAAGCCTTATCTGCAAAGATACATAATAAGGTAATCATATTTTTAAATCTATTTATTAAAATAAATTAAATTGCTTATTAATTACTATCATTCTGAACATTAAGTTTTCATGACTATATCAATAAGGCTTATTAGATGTTTACTGAACTGTTTTAGTTGGTGAGATAAGCTTCCATTATTACATAATGGGGCAATATTTACCAACATGTTAAAAAAAAATACAATATTAACATAATCATTTTTGTAGATGTCTGCATTAATGTGTCACTTTGACTTTAATTGAAGGTTAAACTATTAACCTTTTGTTTTGTAGGTTTAGGAAATAAATAAAGTATTTGTTTTATACTATATGAAATTTAACTATAAAACTTTAATTTTTAAATATATTTGTATGGTAATAAAAATTTTTCTGTTCCAAAATGCAAAGCCAAATTTCATGTTACTACTAATTAATAATAAGCAATAATTTCATTTTAATACTAATTAAATTATTCAGATTAATAAGTATCTTTCTTCATATCTTGATGATTGTAGTATACAAAATTATGTTTAATTTTAGTAATCCCTCTTCAGCAAATTTTTTTAGTATAGGATAAATTCCATTCTTAAATATACCTAGTATTTCATCATATGATGTAATCAACAAATCAAAAGCTTGTTTAAACTTTTATAAAGTTTTATTTAGGAATATATGTCACTGTAAGTTAATTATTTGTTCAGTCACTCTGTATTTTTAAATTTTATACCTGTTTTGGAGCATAAACTTCATCCATCCATTAACACACTGCTTACTATAGAATTTTTATAAATTGTGTGGAAATTGGGTAATAGTTTTTCAAGGTTAGTTTGTGAAAATATATGAACATAATTAATTTTGGTGAAATTTTAGCAAAACTTAATATTTTATTCAATCACCCATGACCATCTCTGGAATAATTTGTACTGCAAATTGTTATATATTATGTTTCTTTGAAATAATATTCTCAAATTAAATTTGGTAATATATAGAAGACCATATTTGTGACTTTGTGCAGTGAAACACGCAGTGACTGGCGGCCTTGAATGATACCTCTAATCCCACTGTGTGAAATAATCAGATGTCAGTCACCAACTACTGCCATGTCAGTCACTGTGTTAAAGTAATATAAGTGGAAATCTGTATCAAAAAGAACATTACAAAATTACAAAAACAGCAAATATATTTGCTATTATGTTTTGTTTTATAGCTTAATAGCATATATTTTATTATCATTTTGTTAAATTATTATACCTATTGGAATTTTACTAAATTAATAGTTTAGTTTTTTCTTATTTAATAAAATAAATAACATAGTTAATTTTTATATTTCCAAATACATTGTTAATTTTTCATTTAAAATAAGATTAATTTCTTTCAAAATAATATATATTTTTTCATTTCTTTAGAATACTATGGATGGTTCCAATATATGCTTTAAATGCTGTGAGTATCTTAAAATTTAAAATTTTTTTTATTATTTAAAATGTTTTTTAAAAGTATTATACACACATTGAAATGTATTTTTCATAATTATCTTTTTTTAGTGGCTTGCCTTAACTTTTCCAAAGACTGGTATTTACTTAGATACATGTCGAGAATGCTATGAAGCATATGTGATATACAATTTTATGATCTTTTTGCTGAATTTTCTTCATTATGAAATGGACATGTCTTCCACATTAGAAACTAGGCCACCTGTTAAATACATATTTCCATTGTGTTGTTTTCCTCCTTGCCCTGCAGGAAAGTAAGAATTTTCAGAATGTATTTTCCTTTTAATATTTTTACTAATTATATATTTAAATTCTGTGTATTCTGCTGATTATATATTTTATATCTGCTAGTTAACAAAAATCACAGTAAATTTTATATAGTCATTTCTTATGCAAGTGGAAAAAAACTATCATAAACGTTTCAAATGAACAAGTAGCTCTCAACTATAAATTTGAGAATCTTGCAAATATTTCACTAACAAAAATGTTTGTATCATTTCCTAGGAGTTCAGATCTTAAAGCAAATTAATTTTCAAACCGTATCACTTTTCACTAGTAGTTCCTGTCATAGAACTTCCTGGCATGGAAGTTTCTGTTATTGTGTATCTGTTTATGGACTGCTTCTTCTTCTGATATCACATTTAATACATACAACAGCTGAGACATAACAAATTTGTATATAACTCAATTAAAGGTCCTCAATTAATAGATGATTGGCAATTTTTTACAATCATTTTACTCCCCCATAGTTACTTCTATGCAATAAAGACAGGCAGACCTTCTTCTAGTATTGGTTGTACAGCCTTATTTAGTAGTAGTTGGATCAACAATTCATCATAAATTGTCCAATATAACTGGGCAACAGTGCATTACTTCTTGATTGTGAAAAACTTAATTAAAGTCAAAATAATTGTCAATCAGGAATACATATTTTTAGAATAGTATATTTACTACTAACAAAAATGTGTGTGATGCTTAAAATAGTAATGACATTAATTTTCTAGAGGAATCTGTTTCATTTAATGTGGAAAATACTAATATTTTTAAATATATATATATATATATATATATATATATATATATATATATATATACTATTAGTGGTCACTGTTGCAAATCTTTCATTCATTTTATTCTTGTCATTTCAGTTTTGACACAAATAATTTGATAATAAATGTCAAATCTTCTCTTATTTCAGCCAGAATCTTTAAAGAATTGATATGTTAGTAGCATTCATTATTTTATTAAATGAATATGTAAGCATATAAAACCAAAGAAGTTTATTATCTGCATACATTGAAAATATAAAGCACTTAAGACATTATTTCTTAAATTATATAGAGAAATTTTTAATTTTAGTTAATGAGTAATATTGTTTAACTGCTCCATTGTTTTTCCTGTCATTGTGTAGATACTTCATACAAGCATGTAAACATGGTATTCTTCAATATACAGTTATTCGTCCAGTTACAACTTTAGTATCTTTGTAAGTATATTGCTTTTTTTCATTTTTGTAAAATGTAATAATAATGTTATTTTTGGTTATTTTTTCATTTTCAAATAAATTTTCAATATTTTAAATGTTTAGTTTCCCCCCCTAATTTATCTGTAAGCTATTTATAATAATCTGAATTTCTGATAAATAGTTTATTTTAATAAATTATGAGAATTTTTTGTTATTTTGTATCTGTGTATTATTTGATTAAAATAATGTAAATTTATTTAATCTTATGTCATGAATATTTATTCTGCAAAGCTGTGATGGAAATAAATTACACTAAAATAGTATGATTACAATTTTAAGAAGCAGAGAAATTAATTTTGATTTCAAAGTAATTAATATATAAAATTAAGCAAAAACTTCCGCATATTATTTATTATTATTTTCTGGTCTTAAATTACTTTCAAATTAAATAAGTATAGAGAAGAGTAATTAAAATTTATTCAAAGATGTCAACAAAATTATTTATTGCAGATTACCTAGTCCTGTGTTCATGTATTTGATTTTTATTTTTAAAAAACACTATCTAAAAAATTAGATAAAACACAGTTTTGTTTTGATAAGTGAATTAGCTCATTGTTAGACAATCTTATACGATTAATATCGTTAGTTGTTATTGTAAAAATTGTTTTGAAATAGGTATTTTGTGTATGTGTGTGTTTAGTATTAAATGAAGTCTCCTGAAAGTGTCTATATGTTATAACCACAAAAACTCAAGAAATAGTTAATGGATATTGTAGAAATTTATACCATTTTGTGGAGTATTTATTGGAGAAAGTTTTAATAGATTAAAATTTTATTAACATTACAAGGAAGGTTTTATAATTTCGATTTTAACTTATCCGCACACGCACGAAAACCTGAAACTGCATATATACTAACAGCAAAAGCAAGTGCTGTGGTATGCTTATGGAATGCATTTATTTGTTTACGTCTCTTTTTAAACAGCAATCTTAATGTACCCAAAAGAAGGAAATTCTACCTTCGCAAGAACACATTAAATGTCAAAAAGCTTCGCTTGTTTTGCGATAATGAAAATGAAGAGGAAAGAAACTTTCAGTTTGCGAATATCAGAGAAATAATATCCACTTTTAGGGAAGGAGAGTTTTTTAATGAACGAAATTATCATCTTTCCGTAAATCACAATTGAACCAAAGATTGAACCGGAGACAGAATGAATTTCCTGAGGGGTGAAACGATCACTCAAGGGATATATTATGTTTTTACCTTTATAACAGACTAACAGACTAAATATTTGTGCACGTATGCTATAAAAAATTATTTTGCTGCTATTTTTGATAACTTCTAAATATAATTCATGTTTGTTTGATGATGGTAACATGCCCTTGTCATATTAGGTAGAGGCTAGACTTAAATTTAAAGCTAACTTTTCTTCTTGAATGCTCTACTTTATATATATATATATATATATATATATATATATATATATATATAT
>JAOUZG010019115.1:3239982-3256964 GCA_026289955.1 Argiope argentata
ATATATATATATATATATATATATATATATATATATATATATATAAACTGCAAAGTTGTAATCTTATATGATTATTCCTGTACCATTAAATTAGAACAAAATTCCCTATAATCCTTAGTTTTTATAAATGGTCTGCTAATAAAGTATTTAAAACAAGAAGGAGTTTTGGCATCAATTTCAACACTATGTGTAGAGGTGCATTTCAAAATTTCAAATTGCAAACTATTTATTTTATTACTTATTTCTGTTAAGACTCTGGAGTTATAATTTAATTTATTAATTTCTTAATTTATTTTTATTATACATTTTTTAGAATAACTGAGCTTTTAGGTGTGTATGGTGAAGGCAAGTTTTCTCCAACATGTGCTTATCCTTATGTTGTTGCTGTAAACAATGCATCACAGTTTGTAAGTATTTTCCTTCCCTTTACAGTTTGTCCCCCTTCTTCTTTTAAAAGATTTATGTCGCTTGTAATCTCTAAACTATAAAATGTTGAAGTTGGTGATATCTTTGTATGGATTTCAATTTTAATTTGTGACTAATTTTCAAATATTAAAACTGACTTCTTCATCTTATTTTTGTTTTATTAATTTTTACATTCTATACACACACACACACACACACACACACACACACACACACACACACACACACACACACACACACACACACACACACACACACACACACATATATATGAAATATTGGCAAGGTGGAGATGAAGTTCCTTTTGAAAATGATAAAATATTTAAAATTGATATATTCTGAAGTTTTAATGGAAAAATATTGTTTAGTGTCTATGAATTATATTAATAGTTAAATGTAAATTTACCATTCATAATTTATCAATGATCTTATGTTTACTGTTCTTAAAATATAATAAATTAATTCTTAGTTCCTCAAGAATAAAGGTCCTATAGGGGCCTTTTTGTTTTCAATATTCTTCAGATCAATTTTTATTAATTATCATTGTGGCCAATACAACCTCATTTGGAATTTGTCAAAATGTCGTATTTTGATTGATAGATATTTTAATATGTTTATGTGCCATGATATGATAGTAAATTTATGTTTATTCCTTCTTTAGTTCAAAAGTTCTTATTTTTATATTTTACACTTTTGGGATGAAATGCTAATTTTATCTTTCATATCTTAGCTTGGGTATTATGAACTTTTTATAAGCATTTTAAATCTTGTTAATGATATTATTTATTGACTTTTTACATCAGAAAATAATGTTAGAAAATATCCTGAACTATCTTGATTTTAAATAATCAAATTCTGTACTTTTTCTTTTCTTTTAATATGACTGTCTCAGTAGCTTTTCTCAACTTGTTTGATTCCTGGTTATGAAAGTTTTTCAATTTATACTTTTTATGTTCATACTCATTCAAAAGAACTACATTTTCTGTCTGCATAGTAAATTATAAGGATTAATGATTAGTAATAATCACTTGAAATTTTTACACAAAAATAAATTCTAAGATAAATTTTTGTACATCCTTTTGATTAACTTTTAAAGTTTATGTAAAGAAAGTTTAATTCCTTCCTCAAGTCATCCATCCTGATATCTGTAAGTTTCAAGGCATTATAAAATCATTATTTATTTTCTTAGTAACAATTAAAATTTTATAACTTTATTTGCTTACACCCAATAGATCTATTAAGTTTTCTCTTAAGTGAAAAAACTTTTTATGAAATTATATGATTAAAGATACTTAGAAGCACATGTTTCAATGGAATTTTCATGTATGAATGATTTTATAGTTTTAGTGATTATTTCCTTTATTTAACAAAACTTTAGATTTTGGAAGGGATTTGGATATTTGAAAGGGTGCTTTTATATACTGCCTATTATTGTTACTAACTATAATAAGTAGTTTTTGCTTTTTTAGTATTTTCCTTTTTATATGTATATATTCCCCACAAATCAGTATTATTAATTATAATTACCTTTAACCCTTTGAAGTATGCAAGTATAAATTTTCCAAATTTTTAAAAAATATGTAATTAATTTTCATATTAAGGGTTTAAGGGTGAAGGAAATACCTTAAAAAAATTTTTTTAGTAGACTGCACCATGAATAAAAAGGGTGCTCCACCAATGCACACCTATGACATAATTTTTTTTACTAATAAATACTTTTTAATTCATTTTGTAACATAGTTATTCATTAATTATTTCTGAAAATACTAAAACATACAATATTATCAATGAAAGCTATTTATAGAATCTTACAATGTACACAAAAAAATTTGCAATTTTAATTACTAGTAAACATCAAATAAAGGTAACAATAGCAAGTTTTTATGTGACATTTAAATTTTAAATACAATCAACTTTACATTCTTTATGAAAAAACATAATATTTAAATAAACCATTTAAAAATTAAGAAAATTATACTATATTAGAAAATATATTTAATATCTGCATAATATAGTTACTAACTAATACAAGAAGAATGCAACTGAAAATAGAAAATTTCAGCAATCTAATTCGTATAAACCTTACTCAAATGTAAATAAGTTCTTTGCTTTCAAAACTCATGGTAAAATCTCCATAAATTATGAACCACTTGACTAAGAGAGTCAGGAAGGATAACAGATGGGTTTCACTAACGCATTTCAGGTGGTACAGAATCTCATGCCATAAGTGTCTGGTAACATGTCTGAAACTACCTAAAAAGATCACAAGTATAAAGGACTTTTATTTTGAAATTTCATTTGAAAAAAAATGTGTATGTTGTAGACAGCTTTCATACATCAAATTTATGAAGGCATTTTGAATTTATTTTATTTATTTATTTATTTATTTAATTTTTGCTTGATGAAAACAAAATTAAATTGAAAGTACTGATTAAAAGCTTTAAAAATATACATTTTTTTTGTATGTAAGAGAAATATCAACTAGCATGCTGATATCTAAAGGCAATCATTGAAATTAAAACATTATTTTAGAGCTTTTGGTTTCATTCAGAAACTACCACATGTTTAGAAATAATTTTTAGAAATTCATGGTTTTACTGTGAAACCACTGTACATCAAAAGGTTAATGAAAAAGTAGCAGTAAATTTACAGATAACATGATGTTGTTAGTTTTTTTTTTTTTTTTTTTACTTTATGTAAAAGCCCTCCCCATTTCGAGAAAAACCTGAACTTTTAAACTGTCAGCACATGATTTTTTATCATTATTTTTTATTAAATTTCTTCTATGACAAATAAATTCTGAACCATGATGATATATTTCTTCTAAAGAGTAAACTTATCATTAAAAAACTGTGTTGTATAAAACATTTTTTATATATATTTAGGTAGCTATGTATGCTCTTGTTCTTTTTTATCAAGCCAACAAAGAAGAATTGGCACCCATGAAACCCATTGCAAAATTTTTATGCATAAAAGCTGTTGTATTTTTCTCTTTTTTGTAAGTATTTATATTGCAGATTTATTCTTCATTAATTTAGTTCTGGTGTTCTATAGTATAGTGTCTGCTTATTTTTTACATGCTATCATTATAATAAAATTTAATTATACTTTTGTGAAATTCTGTCAACCAGAAATTGTAATTAATCATTTTCCCAAAACTAAAAAATGGCATCAAACAACATGCTTTTCTCAGTTTTTATTTGCGCAATGCAATCATTGGTCTGACTTCAAATAAAGGTTTATATTGTGCTTGTTTACATTTTTTTTTTCTGTGCCAATTTGAAAATACTCAGTTGCATTCAATTCTGTTGTAATTAAGTCCCAAATTTTTATAATTTTCCTATATAAAGAGAGAAATGCAAACTTCTAAAAAACACTTAATGTCTTATATGACATTTAATGTTTATAACGTATTAAATAAATTAATACGCATCTATATATATATAAGAATGGATATAAATATGCATTAATTTATTACGTACTACTAACTTTTATTTGTATTTGTGAAACAATACTGTTTTGATTGTAAAGAGCAACTTTCTTTATTTTTTTTCTTAGAGCATTTACTCTTTTAAGTTTTTATATTTTCTTATCATGTAACTAAATCTTTTATACATGCAAAAAGTGGATTATTCATGTTGATAATTTATCATTATTTAAGAGTTTTATATTAATTTACTTTATATTGCTTTTATCATGTGTTATATTTAATTGCATATCCAAATAGTGAAAAATTATTTTTTTTTTATAGCCAATCTGTAATCATAGCTGTTTTGACTTACATTGGTATCATAACTGAATCTTTTGCTGCTCCTGGTTCAGATGTTGCTGAAGTTGGCAGAAGTTTGCAGGTAGTATACAAAAGCATAAAAATATGTACTTTTTAGTTAAAAGTTTCTTATTTTTGAAATTTCTAATTTTATAAGTAATTAATTATTACACATTATATGAATTTTATCATTAATTGCATTTGAATTATTTCAAGAATGTTCTACCAAAATAAATTAACACTGAATACAGTATAAAATTTACTAAGAATATTTTTTGCAACCCTAGTGTCAACATATAAAATTTAGATTCATTTATCTTTTTAAAAGATTTATTTTGACTATTGTATTTTCAAAGATGAAATTGAAGTAGCAATATCTATATCTATATATCTATCTATCTGTCTGTCTGTCTATCTATATATATATATAAAGTTAAATTTATTACATCAAAATTTAAAGTCTTAAAATTATTTTTCTAGGAGAATAGTGAAAAGTTTTGTATTGGAGATACAGTTAAAATTTAATTCATTCAATATTTCGATCTTGTAAGCTAGTTGTTGAAGGCTAATTTATTATGTTTGGTTTTATTCCCATAGATACAATCATTATATGCATACATACTAAATTTCTTCATCATTTGTTCATTTTTATATTAGTAGACAAAAAAAATCCTTATAAATTATATATATTTTTTTAATTTTTGTCATCCATTTCAGAACTTCCTGATATGTATAGAAATGTTCTTAGCTTCGGTTGCCCATTATTTTGCATTTTCTCATAAGCCATATATTGACATGGCAGCCCAACAAGTGCCCTGCTGTTTATCTTTCATGAGCATGTGGGATGTTTCAGATGTAAGACAAGATGTTTCAGATCATATTCGACATGTTGGTGAGTTCCTTAATGATAGACAATAATTTTAAGAAGTTAAAATTTTAGGCTTTTAAGGATCTGTATATTAGAACATGCATGATGAAAAAAAAATTCATAACACTCTAATCCATAGATAATGTTATGTGTTATTAAATTCCTTATGTATTTCTTGAATAATTGGTGTTAAAAAGGTTTTTTTTTTTAATTTTTCTTGAATTTTTTTATTAAAAATTCATCTAAATGTGTAATGTTTTTCTTCAATAATTGTAAAATATATTATTCAACATTTTTAACTGAATTTTACAAAATTGTTTTCTTTTTTGTTTTAATTACCAGATTTGTAATCTCACACTTTGCAATAATGAAAAATACATTTTTGTATATTTGTCATTATAATTTAAAGTTAATTTAAAAAATAAAATTAAGATATGTGAATCAAATCAGAAACATTTTGAAGCTAGGATATTATAATTGTATAATTTTTTTTCTAATGCTCATGAAAGTCATTAGATTATTTGGAGTGCAGTTTGTCTTAATAATGCAATTTTAAAAGAAAGTTGTTTTTCTTTAATGACTAAAAAAATTTGCGAAACTTTAATTCATAGGAACTTTTACAATATACTTTTAGAAAATATAGAGATAAAATTAAAAATTTCACCAAACCAAAATGGTTGATGAAATGTAACCTTCTGTTTCATTGCATTAATATTTTCCTATTTGAATTAAAATAGAAAATTTTATAGTAGTGAATTAGCCAGTAGTGAAGTATATTTTTTAAACTGTTTTATATAGATCCTAGTAAGTAAAATAGAAGCAAAATTATTTGTCATAACGGCAAAATTGATTGCTTGAAGGAATAACTAACATTGTTTAATTTTATAGAGTTATGTCTTTTTCAATACTGAAACAACAACTCTTCAAAATGTGCACTGTTGTTCTATGTGTCGGAGATAATGACCAATTTGAAATGTATCCAGTATTTAATTAAGTTTATGTTAGGGAAATATTATTTTTTAAAAAATACTAGTATAACATTGAAAGTATAATATTTTTTTGTTAGGTAATATTAAAGTTAATATCTTTTGTAATTATTAATATAATCATGTATTTAATGGAATATTAATATTGCGTTTAAATATTCTCTCTCTTGCACACATATATGGGGTGAGAGAGATTCAATTATAAATAATTTAGACAGACCACCATCTTTAGTAAATTTTAGAATGGCTATATTTTATTTATAAATGTTATTATTTGTTCGCATATCGGTCAAATTTCTATTCCTACAAACAAATATTATATACTGTTACTTGTAAAAGTGAAGTTCATATTTAATTTATTTTTTCTTAGTGCTTGGTTATCATGTTTAATATCAACGCTGAAATAATAAAAATTAAATTTCGCCACTTTAAATGAAATTGATACTTTTTTTTAGGTAAAAGAGTGAAAATGTCAGTTTCTGGTAGGCATTTAGCTGGAAGTGAAGAAGAAAAACAACTTCTAGTCCCCAACCATGAAATGGAAAATCCTTCTACATCATCAATAAATTATAATAGTATAGGAAGCCGAACTGCATATGGTGGTGCTTCTTCTACGCAGAACAAAAATAATTTTTATGAAGAACCCGAAGATCTCAGTCATGAAGTTCACACTTAAAATGCTATTATTTTGTAAATACTACACACGCAACGCCAATAAAATGTACATATAATGCACAATTTTGTTAGCCGGAATCTTTATAAAATAATTTGTATTATATTTAACAATATATAAAGCATATATTCAAAATATGATTAGAGCAGCTTTTTTCACATTGAAAAATATTGATAAATTAAAATTGCAACTTAAATTATTAGAATTTACTTTGAAGAAATAGAGATTATATTTTATGAATTCAAGTGAATTTATTGTCTTTCTGTAATAAGATATCACATATTTACTACTTAGAGGAACACAGATAAATCTGAATGAGCAGATCACTGCTATAGCATTAGCAGGAACTAAAATTGAATCCATCACTGGACATAATACATTTCCTAAGGGATATATGTCTGATCATTGTTAGCGGGTAGTTGATCCCACACCATTTTCATTCTACCATTTGTACACGGCCAGATGGC
Organism: Argiope argentata; assembly: GCA_026289955.1. Taxonomy (NCBI): domain Eukaryota; kingdom Metazoa; phylum Arthropoda; class Arachnida; order Araneae; family Araneidae; genus Argiope; species Argiope argentata. The sequence continues at coordinate 3,247,172 of JAOUZG010019115.1, forward strand.
AAGAAATAACTACCACACTGAAAAAGCTCATGGGGTGTTCCCCAGTGGTAATCTGTAATAAGATATAATATATTGCTGGCACCATTTTTAATAAGCTTTTATTATTTACAATAAACCATAAAAAGGGGCTTTATTTTTTTATGATTTCAGTAACTTTCTCATGGTTCAATAAATAGTTGTTACAAATTTATTTTAACCTGAATATTTTGTTCACAAAAATCAAATTTTTGGAAATCCTACCAAATATGCTTTTAATTTTGCATTTCACACATTTTTCTTAATCTACTTTCAAAAATTTTTACTAAATAAAGCTTATCTATATAAACAAAAATGAATCGCAAAATAGGTTGCTAAGCGCAAAACCAGAGAAAGGTCTGCCGATTCGGTTAATTTTTAAAAAATATTTTCGTTAATACTGGAGGATGGTTCTTATGTAGAGGAAACACTGCCAGGAAAATAGTTAAAACGACACTTTTCTTACTTTCCGGCCAAAATTCTTCATTTCCTCCCCCCCACACAAAATGAATCAGATAGCAGGAAGTATTAAATTTTGATTTGTTGAGAAAGAAATACGCGAAGTCAGTTGGTTTTCATCTATAGAAAACAGGAAGTTTAAAAAAGAAAGAAAATTGCTTTTATGCAGCTGATTATACTAATTAAAAACATTCTTCCAAACGGACGTGATTATCAATTTGTTCATTTTTATTTGACAGTGTCATTTTTTTAATGTTTCTATTAATTGTGTTCTGATATAAGGAGGGGGGGTTCTCTCCTTAAAGATAAAAATACTTTTTTTATATATAAATGCCGCATGTAGAGCTCATAATGTGTTTATTTTATTCTTGAAAGTATCTATGTATTAAACGATTCTCTTTATTTTCTTAGTGTTTAGTCTCTATGATTATTTCATCTATGTCTGCCCAAATGAAGTGTGGGCAGGGGGAAAAAGAATAAGGAAGGGGAAAAAAGGGTTTGTAGAAAGAAAAATAATGAAGAAAAAAAAGGGTTTGCAGAAAGAAAAGAAAAGAAGGGTGTGTGTGTCATCATTATTGCCTCTGTGCGTGGCATTTTCCTAGCTGTTTTTAAATTTTCGCTTCTCTCGAAAACCAATTGTATCTTTATTTCTTTAGTGTGCTTACACTTAGACCCATGCAGTGGCGTATTTGGAGTTTCAGAGGCCCGAGGCGCAATTCAATTTGAGGCCCCCCTCCCCTCCAGTTATATTTACAGTATGCACTCTTTATACATATGTTTCATTATATTAAGCTCTGTATCTGACTTTTTTGTGTTAAAAAAAGAGCGGGGGGGGGGACCTAGGTACATAAAATTGAAAATTAAAATCTATTTCTTTCTTTCTACTTGGCAATATTTAAAAGGATAAAGTTCAGGATGTGTTAAGGCTGTTCTTAAAAAAGTAGGTGCTATTTTGAACCTTAGTTGTGCAATATTTTTCAAAGATACATACCTAAAATTTCATTATACACTAAATCAATTATTATAGAATGGAGCTGTTGTTTTTTTCTTTTGGGAATAAAAATATTTTGTTTTAAAACGTTATCAGAATCAGCTGATATTCTATTTTGCTGTTTAAAATTATAAGCTGTTGATTCTTCTGTTTCATTTTCAGATCGCTCATTAATTTCTTCGAATTCGCATTTTGCTTCGTCTCACTCATCGGCTTTTTCTCGTGCTTATTCGGTTTTAATATGTTCATCTGGGTGCTTAGGTTTGCTTTAAATTCCATTTATCTCGTCAATTTCTTCGAAATCATTTTCATCTTCAGCTTTTTCAATGATTTTTTATTGCTCACATTTTGTTTCAGTACGCTCATTTATCTGACGCGATTGAAGGTCGCGGTATGAACCTGCGACGCTAGAATCGGTAGCCGAGTAACATGACCACTACGCCAAAAGTCAACTTCGGTAAAGTAGATGTTATCTGGCTTATAAGACTAGTCGCCACATATCTTTCCAAATTCGCCTTCTTGTTCAACTCGCTCATTTATTTGTTCGAATTCATATTCTACTTCAGCTTGCACAGCGTTGTTTTTATGTAAATATTCAATTTCAATTGGCTCATAGATTCTTTTAGGTACACATGCTGTATCAAGTTGCTCAACTGCTCTTTCTGTCTCATTTTCCATTTTAGCTCGTTTTTCAAATGCTATAATACATTTATTGAATAAATTTTTATGTCGTCCTGCATATTCTCCCCCCCCCCTTTTGGGTTTTGAAGCCCCCGATTCAAATTTTCTTTTCTGTAACATGGCTAAAACTTTCAAAAAAATTAGTCGTATAAAAAATATCAGCTGGACTTTTGACGATTTTTCCGAGTTGAAAAATTGTCCCCTTCAGTTAATAGGAGAAAGTAATCCGGTTTTTTTTTTTTTTTTTTTTTTTTTTTTTTTTGAGCAGTGCCAATGCCTCACGATTCGTATTGTAAATGAGCCATGTTTTTAACCTTCAAATGTACCAAAAAAATATAAAGTCAAGATTACAATATTTTCAAAAGTTCGAAAATGTATTTAAAAACTATACGCTTACCAATCTTCACATTGGTCAAAGGCCAAACACAGAAATGAATTCCTTTCCACAACACAAATCAAAGTCAATATTTTTTAATGTGAATCGCTAACAGGATGTTTTGGAGAAACTAACCTTTTTGAGCAAAGATCTTCTAACCAAGTTCTGTAACTAAAATGCGTCCTATGTCCTATTATACAAACACGTCCATTGCCTTGAGAGCCATTCCTGTACTTCATAGGTTCCCAGTGTCCAGGAGGGTGTAATATGATATCTATCTCTTTAGTTTCATGCAAGACAAAATATGTAAAATCTCCCCCCTCCCCTCCTGTTTGGCTTTTTACTCATTCTCAAAATAGTTGGTTTTTCAAGAGTACTGATATTGTATGATTCTTTGATTGAAATAGCTGAGTGGTGATAATAGAGTGTAAAAATGAAAGATTTTATTAAAAAAATATCCTCTTTTTCAAAATTTAAATTATTATTATTTTAGAACTAAATTTTGAGGCCCCATAATTTATGAGGCCCGAGGCGCGCGCCTTATGCGCCTATTTGGAAATCCGCCTCTGGACCCATGCCACCTATAAGACGCGGGCAAAGCAATTTGGAACGTAGAACTCGAAATGCTACAAAACAATATAGTTTTCAATCTACTTGGACTGCACAGCAACTTGAAAAACAAAATGAAATTGAAAGGATTAGAATATTAGAATCACTTGCAATGTGTCGTGTTCAAGATACTTTCAATTTTTCACGAGCAGCATTCAGCTACGATGTTTCAATTGGCTACAGTTCCTACCAATGTGTTGCTATTGGATCTATGAACTTAGTTTGCCCACATTGTAAGGCATTGAAATACAAGAATGAAGCAAATGGATTGTGGTGCACAAATGGCATAGTGAAATTAGTGCCATTGGTGTTTGACGCATTTTAAATTAAACATTATTAATTAATCGGCTTTTTCGGATTCATTCTGAAATACTTTTGAATTAGAATTAAACAGAATAAAAGGAATTATTTACCAATTTTTGTTACCCCAACTGGCGTAGAAAATTCGAGTATTTGCTTAAATATTTAAAACACTGTCCCTCTAGCTGCCAAACATTTGACTTCAATCAAAGTATAAGAAAGGGGTGTTAGGATTATTTTTAGTATGCCTTCAAGTTGATTAAACCCTTTGCACTCCGAAATATAATTAGATGTCGGCTTTCTGGCAGAGGTAGCGCATCTTTCTCGTGTTCTCTGAGTCCCGATTAGGGCATGGTTGTTCTTCTCTATGTTATCTGTGAGATGCGTGACTGTGACGCCCTGTAAAAAGGGCCTGTGCAAGCAAATGTGGTGTGTGTGTAGCTAAGTCGTACTCTTGGCCCTAGTTGGCGCTGCTTCAAAAACAAGAGACGCTTCTATCGGCTTAAATCTGCTGCTGTATCAGCGGGAGGGCTTGTCCATTACAAGCGCTGTTAGTAACAACATCAACAATATAATTAGATGCAAAATGATTCACCTAATACAAAGATTTGTTTATTGCTGTGAAAAATAAATATACATAATTCTTTTAAGTCGATCTACATCTCTTACCATTATGTAGGCATTTTTAACAATTAAATTTGAAAAATAAATAAATAAATCGTCTAAATGATGTTTAATCTTGAATGATAAGTCAGAGAAACCATCGGAGTGCAAAGGATTAATCTATGTCTGCCTAATAAATGCCAGAGAAGAAAAAGATTAAGAAAGGAAAAGTAAAGAGAAGATGGGTTTGTGTGGCATTCGAAATGAAATCATACATATAAATCAGTTGATTGTGTAATTAACAAAAATGATGATGTTGTCACTTATCCACCAGAATTTTTAAACTCACTGGATTTCCTAGGATTGCCGCCTCATAATCGTCAATTAAAAGTAGGATCGGTGGTCATAATGTCGCGAAATGTCAACCCACCGCGTCTTTGTAATGGCACACAGCTAGCAATAAAAATATTACTAAACAATATTATTGAAGCAACCATTCTAAAGGGAAAATATGAAGGAGAAGATGCCTTGATACTTCGCATCCCAATGGTACCAACTGACGTACCGTTTGAATTTAAACGATTACAATTTCCAGTGCGGCTTGCTTTCGCTATGACCATAAATAAATCCCAGGGTCAATCGTCAAGTTTTTGTAGCATTAATCTTGAAAACCCATGATTCTCTCATGGATAGTAATGTTGCCTACTCCCGCATTGGAAAACCGTCAGCTTTATTTGTTTACACGCCATGTAACCCAACAAAAAAATACCGTGTACCATAAATCATCACCATGAAAATATAATTCATTAATACCTAAGTATTTCAATATACGAAATGGAAAACTTATTTTTGTAAGTTATTAATGTTTAGTATTAAGGCATAACTGAATAAATAAAATGATTACTGTGAAATACGTTTTTTTTTCTATTAGTTTACCAAACGCCAATAACTTTAGACAGAACGAAGTATGTTGGGGCAGCTAGTTTAATATAAATATTGGAATACATTAATGATTATTTCAGGTAATAAAAAAGACCCCAAAGACTTAAATAAGGAAATGCAAAATGAATTATTTTACACTCATGTCCATAAATTAAGGATAATGCAAGTTCAGGAAAAGAGAGTCAGAAGCAAAACAAATGCGACTTATTCGTAAAGCCTATTTATTAAACAAACGATAGAGAGCAAAAAAAAAAAAAAAAAAAAGTTGGTATATGTTTTATATAATTAATAAAAACTGTGATTATTTGCTCCCTGAAACAAACTGCAAAAAAAACAAAACAAAAAAAAACCTATTTACAAATTATTAAATGGCTTGAATAATGTTAATATTACATGGTTAGTATGATGTACAATCTTACATGATTGGTATGATGGTTAATACATAGTATGTCTCCCAGACGATGCAATATAGTCTGTACAACAACTAGGCATGCTGAGTATCAAATTATCAATCCGATCTCAGGGAATAAGCAATGCTCTAAAAAGTTCCAGTGAATATGTAAAGGATGGTTGACGGATTACGACTCGCCGGCCAAGTAAGTTCCACACAAGCTCTGCTGGAGAGAATGCTGACCAGTCCATACGAGTAATATCCTCCGATTAAAGGCATTTGTTTACGTTTGCGCGGTGAGGACGGGTGTGCCATCCACAAAAACGAATTATGCGCCCATAGTGTTCCAAAACAAAGGTACATGCTGTTCCAAAATGACGTCTTGGTAGATTTGGCATGGCATGGTTACAATTTGAACATGCTGGTGTCTTGGAACCCATAATTCCTCTTCAAATGGCCAATCCTGCACCACCGTCACATTGTTCCCTTGGTGGTAACTGGTATCTGACGCTCTCCATATGAAAGTCCACCGAAAATCAGATTGCAAACTAAACAGGACTTCTCGGAAAACATCACACAAACTCACTGTTGCAGTGTCCAAAATGAATGCTGTTTTCAGACTAACCACAAGCGACAGTGAATTGCAATAAGTGGAATAAATCTGACAGGCCTTCACGCATATAAACCAATAGTTAAGCCTAAGCGTCTGTACACGGTCTGCCTTGTAACTGTGGTGAATAGTGGTTGCTAGTGACTGAAAACAGTTGACGAGACATGTTTGATGCTGTACTCCATTTGTTTCTTTTGGTAGTAACTGCCAAATATCGGTCCTCATTCGCGTTGGAACTCGTGGGTGATTTGTGTTGCAACGTCTACTCCCATTAGTATCACCTTGAAATTGTTGCCTTATGAAGATGACACTCTGGGCTATTCCAAGTTCCTCCGATACTCCCAGATGGGTATACCCACATTCCAGGCGGTGGATGATTCTACTGCATAAAAAATCATCCAAATGTGTGCTTTGTGTCATAACTATGAGGTTATTGCATTGAAAGGTTTATAACGCTTGCAAACAATTTTATTTCTTTACCTGTATTCCTTATACATCACCATCATATCTGGTGGCTACCTGTTATTTACATGTGATTTTTGAAGATGTGTTTAATCATTTTTAGGAGTATATGCATTCAATTTCCGTGCAACTCTGAATTATCCTTAATTTATGGATATGAGTGTATACTTGTCATGCGATGTATGATATATTTCATTCAATTAAAAAAATGAACTGATTAACCTTCATCAGATAATTATTTGTACTAGTTGGTGTATGAAATTATCCCATTATTAATTAAAATTATAGTAATCAATTTTTTGCCCTATCTTGATTGTTTCATAAAATTGATTATCTGAGATATTATCTAATACATTTTATATATAACACTAAAAATATAGTATTTTATATAGTAGCTTAACTATAGTGTGTATTCATATACATAGGCAAATTTCTTTCATTTGCCAAAAATGAAATCTTGCTATTTCTGAATAATTGAATATATTATAACTTTCTCTTAATGTTTTATAATGTCATCTGTATAAATTACAGCAGATTATCATGTTTTTAACTTATCAGCCACAATTAAATACCATGAAAAATCATAGAATATTTAAAATTATAAAGAACCAAAGAGTATTTTAAAATTACCTTATGTATTATCAGTAAAAATTATGTATCATATAATTAAAGTTGAAACTTAATATAGCCATCTGTTTTCAAACTCATCCGAGTGAAAAAAATATATATATTATAGAATTGATTCATAAAATTGTGTAGACTTAAATGAACATTGCTTGGCAGAGTTTAATAAAATATTTCATTCTTCCCCCAATTTAATTTTTGCTTTCTTCTCTTTCCCAGCATATGTTTATTAAGTAACAAAGAGATAATTGTCTAAACAATGGCCTACCCATTAACATAATTTTTTTAAATTTGATTTTATAGATTCAAAAGTGTTATTTTTATATTGGTAGTGCTGGATACAAGGAATTCGACTAGAGATAGATTGACTATATTAATATAGAAAAAAATTTATTTGACAAACACAAAACAATCACATGCTTTTCTATTCTTTTGGTGAAAACAATACTTTTTCCATAACCATATGTGGTGATGCAATAGATTCAATTCCTTCTTCAGGATCTGTAAAATAATTTTTAAAAAATATTTTTTTCATGAAACAATATATATATATAAAATTAATTGATTTAATTCTTTCTTGAACAACTTAAATTAAAACTGAAACCTTTTAGCTGTGCAAGTTTCCAATTTTTCTTACAATCTAATTTCTGCAATTTTAGCACCCTTATATTCAGTTACTGCATCATGTATAAAATGCATTAAAGAATTGTTTAATCTTTTACAAGAAAAATGTCTTCTCATTAATATATGTACCCATGCGTTTTTTAAACACTTTTACTGATAGTATTCCATTCAAGTTGCTAGTCATAATTTATATATATATATATATATATATATATATATATATATATATATATATACCAGACAATGAAGGATTTAATGGTTAAATCTACAACTGATTTTACAAATAATATATTAGAGATGCTTCAAGTTACATTTAGATTAAAACACACACACACATAAAACAAATGAAATTTTTCTGTTAGTCTCCTTCAGTAAAATTTAAATGACAAATCAATGACAATCAGGTGATTTTGCTTAAAAGAACTTGAACATTGTCTCGAATTTTTGCAATATAACTGTAGGTGTATATCAACTAAAACAATCCAATCCTAAATAATTACACATTCAGATTATAAAAATATTTGCTAGATATTTATGTCAGAAATAAATTTCTTGAAGTAACAACCAAATCAAAGGATGCTGCTTATAAAATTCCAAAACTGTTCTCACTTGATATTATCCGTATAAAGTTTGAGCAAGAATACCTAGCAATTATATTTTAATTTAAAATTGGTTATATTTTAGCTATGATAGACACCTGAGGTTACATAATATACTATAATTACAATGAATGTTTATTGGATATTTCCTACATATGGCATCAGAATAGTGGAGATTAAAACTTACTACCATAAACAATATTGAAATTGTGTATAACAAAACAGTAAATCTGATTCATTTGAAAATTCACAACTAAAAACTATTTTCTAAATTTCAGTTTATATGCTTAATATGAATTCCCAAATAAAATATAAATACTACTTTAATAACTTAATTACTGTTTTATGAGAATTGGTTAAGTAAATAGAAGAAAAAAATACAAGCAGAATTGAAAATAAGGCCACAACAGCCTTTCTTTTTAATTTAATATTTAAAATCCCAAAAAATATACAATTAAGAAAAAATATTAAATAAAAAAAAATTCAAAACTTTTTTAATATGATTGAGTTAACATTCAAAATCCCAACTCACCAGTGAAGATGTAATCATCAAAATCGATGAATTCATCTCGCCCTTCAAGAGTCTCCAAAGCAATATTAGAACTTGGAAGAAATGGGAGTCTTTGAGTCTAGAAAATACAAATGAAAATCATTTAAGCATGGACAATGTTAAATGAAATTTACACAAAATATTTTGAAGGCTAAAGTCACTCTGTATTCACCGATTGGCCGGTATTCTAAACTTTTAAGAAATAAGCTTGTTTTATACTAATATTCAGGGGGGAGTTGTTGATAAATGATTATGTAATGTTCTCAAGCATATCGGTAATTGGAAATTGTATTCTAGCTAAAACATTCAAAAAATCAGCTAGAGAATTAGAATTGAAAATTATCCAAATAAGTTATGCCAATAATGGTAGCAATACAGAAAGCCATTCTTTATGCATTCAAGCTTAGTCATTTTTAAAAGATTCAGGTGCTGGGTAGTTGCCAGTCAATATCCTAATATTTGAGAGGAAATGCAAGTTTCCAATTTAATTTTCACTTCTTTTCTTTCTGAAAATTTATTATTATAATCTTAATAATCGTCTATAATTGTAAACTATCTGAAATTGTAAAACAATATTTTCAATGCAAGATTATTATTTATTTATTTTTTCAATCAGCAAAGCAAAAAATTGTAGTACATTTTGGCTTTTTTTGCAAAGATTAAAAAAAATCAAACACTTTTCAAGGGCCTTGAATATTTACAAAATAAAATTCAAGAACCCTGGAGATATTTACTAACAGAACCATACAGTTTACAAGCTTTGAAATTTATGTTATAGGATAGTAATCTTACAAGCAAGAAGAAATGTATCATATTTTTGTAAATGATTTAATTTTTATCATTAATTATGTTGAAGACAATCAAAATTTTAGTAATGCATCATCATAATCATTACTATTTTAAAAATTAACAGAGAAAATTAAATCTAAAAAATCAACAAAGCATAAACATTTTATA